>JANHGL010023445.1:23481-155122 GCA_024611195.1 Ceyx melanurus | reverse complement strand
ATTTAGAAACAGTTTAAATCACTGAACAGCAGCACAAACTTCCTGCACCAGGGATTGCTCATTGCCTGGGAATTCAGGATGGAGATGCTCTCTTTCAGACTAAATCCTTAGCTGAGCAGATGATCCTGCTTTAGAAAGGGATAGTAAACAATCCGTGGCTGGACCTCTTTGGAGCTGGCTGAACTTGCTCCACCTAGTATCCACCTAGTAAACAACGTTAGCCAGAGCTGCTCCCTCCTGCCTCGCTGGTGCCGTGGCCAGTCCTGACGTGCATCTCTTTAACGTGCTCATGTGACTGGTGAAATCCAGGAGCTGAAGAGTTAAGGCACAAATAAAATCTCAAGTTCAGACTGTCAGCTTAGATAGTGCTTAGCAAGGGTCGAGGAAAAAAAAAAAAGCCAGTTGTGATTTAGAAGAAAAACAGTGAGATTTGACCAATTCCATGGAATACCTTTCTTAGCCCCGGGGCAAGTGGAAGTGGTATATTAACCAAGGAATAGAGCAGAGGAGGAAAAAGGCCAAATCACATTTCTTTGAAACAAAGAGGCTTTTTACCAGGAACAAGCCTTGATAAAAATTACAGTGGCATCGCAAGTCATTTCACCCGCTCTGCCTCGGGCTATATTAAAGCAGTGAGGAAATAGGGGATGCAGCAGCCCTGAAATACAAATACAGTAGTCCCAGGAGCGTTTTTAGTATAAATAATCCCTTTTAGAATAATGTAGTGGCTTTAAATAGGGCCAGGTGGTGGGTGCAACACCCAGGACTGCTGGGGAAAAGAGCGGAGGGAAGCAGGGTAAGTAACTCTGGATGTGGGCAAGTGCCCCATCTTCCTCAGCCTTCCACATCTTCCCAGATTCTGACTTCAACCAGAATTGAATTAAATCAGCTGAAAAATCATGTTTATGGGTCTGTCAAGCTAAGCCGTAAGAATACTGTGCTGTGATTGTGAATTGAATGGGTCTAGAGCTACCCCAGAGTGCCCTGAGATTTCCATTGGAGGCCATGAGGTTTCCACAGACGTGTCCACTGGTACTTGACATATTCCCAGCTGCCCGGGTGAGTCCCAGAACCCACCTGGGAAAGGCTGAGGGATCCTCCCTGTGTGACACCAGTGGAAAAGGGTTGTGTGTAGTGACGTGTCCCACCCTGCTTTGCTGAACTTGCCATCGTTCCTGCCCTGTGTTCTGCAGAAAAAGTTGAGGAGCCACTTTCTCAGAAGGGACTTGTAAATAGACTTCAGTGGAAATAAAGCTTTGGGATTAAACATACGCTTGGTTCTTTGTCATGGACCTTTGTTTTTCTCATAGAGAGGAAAGTCTGTCTTTAAAGAGCTCTTGAGTGATTAGGGGGAAAAAAAAAACCCCAAACGGTCTCTGGGGAGGTGCTCACAGTGCAGACATTTACTGGAACTAGGATATGAAACATTTTGAGGAGAAAGAGAGAGATCTCTGCAGAGAGCAGGACTTAAAAACCAGTTGTGTTTCTTACTGTCATCGCTTGCCCCATTAAAATTCCATTTTTCCATAGTAGTTAAACGTTTCTGTAACCCATCAGAACACGGGTAGCCAGAGGAAAGGTGCTTGGCCCAGGAGAGGAGTTCATTTCTGTTCCCATAATATCAGTAACTTGACTCCTCAGCTGAACACTGGGAAATGTTTGGTAGACCTCTGAGCCAGCCTCTGCTGAATTTTCCTGATTTGCACGTTCAAAATCTGACAGGTGAAATGGAAGTTGGAAGTTGTCTGGATGGATTTAGTGAAAGGAGGGTCTTGGCCATGAGGGTCAAATGCAAATTGGAGGTTCTGTTGCTGTTGTTGTGCTTGATTATGGAGAGGAAAACACTGCAGCAGAGCTGCATCCTCACTTCGTGAGCAGTTACTGCTAAGAAAAAACAGTTAAGTAAATCCTGCTTTTAATGGTTGTGAAAAAATGATGGGCAGTGTGATCACAAAGCTCTCTAGATGTCTGGAACACAGAAAACACGATAATCTGGAACACAAAACCCACTCACAGTGGTTTCAGGGCCACCATTAGGTTTGGGTGGGCTCTAGAGGCAAGTTGCTGGTGTGTGGGAGCACCAAAATAAAACTCAAAGGCAGTCTGGGGCTGGCTGTAAAACCCCACAGCTTCCCTTCTGCTTCAGCAGTGAATCCATGGCAAGTGGGAAAGCCATTTCCAGTGGAATTTTTGCCCTCAATCCTCTGCTCCCAGCCCCAGTGTCAGCTGAGAATGTCTGGGTGGTGAATGCTGCTCTAGCAGGGAACTCTCCTCAGCCCTGCAGAGCCCGGTCTGCTCTTCATCACAGGCTGGGACAGGGAGAAGGGATTATGGCCAGGCCATGCTTTCTGTTGAAGAAAAGTGGAGCTGAAGCCAGGGTATGTTCCAGGAACAGGGAGAGAAAAGCTGTGACCCTCCTGAGCTGGTTGAAATGCAGGTATGAGGAGCCAGGAGCAGGCAGATCTGCTGCTCGCCACGGGCAGCGTGTCGGGGAGCAGGGCACAGATCTTCCCTTGGCTTCCAGGGCTGGAAAAAAAACCATTCTTCAGTCAAATGAAGAAGTTACAGGCAAAATGTGTCCATGGATTTTGTGATCCAGAAGCTGTGCAGAGCTCTAGGAGGACTCTGCTGAGATCTGTGTTGTGCTGGGAGCTCCAGTGTTTCCACCAGCACAGACATTGTGGGGTGGATGATCTGAGGATCTCTTCAGCAGCAGGGCTGTGCATCCTGATTCTGCAGGTCATCATTTACAACTGTGAGATAATGAGGGAGACTTTCAAAGGCTGGATTTGAAAAACTAATCCATTAGAAAAAAATGCAACAAGTTTTACAGATTTATTTTTTTTTAAATAGAAGGGGTAGGTGGTAGAAAATAGCTTGACACAGAAACCTAGAAATGATTAACTTGACATACTAGAAACGTGGTAAATTTGTGCATATCTGAATTTAGAAGAGATCTGTGCAGTGTTACAAGTGTTGAGGCAACTACAGTTTGCAGAACACAGCTTTACTCAGGGTGGGAAAAACAATATGAAGCCTTTTTTTTCACTCTCTCTGCAGAGCTCTGCTGTTTGTTATGCAATATACCATTGGTGAGCTTCACTGGAATTTTTTTTCGGCCAGGGATGGAAAATCCAACTTATATTGTGGCATTAAAATGTGTGCCTGTGTGCCTCTGAAAATAGAGCTCTGCTTTTGACACCCACCTCACGGCTCACTCCTCTGTCCTGCATTGATTCACTGATTCCCTTTCATTCTGTGGAGTCTGTTGACACTGTCCCTTTCCTTGCTCTGCCCTCCCCTCCTCTCTCCTCCACGCCTGGGGTATGTTTGTCTGGCTCACGTTAGGAAATATAAATTGTTATCGATTAATATTAATATTTAGCATGTTTGTGAAAATGTCTTTTCCCACTGCTATTAATCTGCTATGGTAATAATGCCAGGACTCCTGTTCTGGACCCTGGGGAACCCACAGTGAGTTGAATGACAATGAGACGGTGACAACAGCCCAAAAGCTTTCACTTGGCAAAGATGTGAATTCCAATTGCAAGGTCTCCTTTTGGAGACTTACAAATGCTTTATTCTGGTTCTATGGGTTGACATCCAGGACTGAGAGAAATATCCAGCATCGTTTGTTAGCGTTTGGAGAGCTGGGCTTACTGCTTTTATTTATTTATTCTAAATAGGTACCATTTCTCTTAGCAAAGGATTTATCTTGCAGTCATTCTTCAAGTTCCACTTTACTGCATTTCCAGTAAAGAAATTTCTGTAGAATTGGCCCATTGCTGTAGTTTTATGGATTTTTAAAGGGGAGGTATTTTGTTGCAAAAAGAAGCAAACCACTGCAGCGCAATTACGATTTTTCTCTACGAAGTGGAGTGTTTTCTTTAGACTTGAGTCTCTTCCTTTCCAGATTTTTTTTCTGTTGTGTTTTTCTCTTTTCCTATAGATTCTCCCCAAATGTTTGTTCTGACTGTATGTGCCACGCACTGTACGTTTATTCTGATGCTTCACTGGAGCTATTATGTTTTAAATAGTTTAGAGACAGCAATCCCAAAGGCTAGTATTTTTTTTCTAATGCCTTTAAAACCAAGATAAAGCTTTTTTTTTTTTTTCCTTAAAATAACCTACTTTATACACTCCATATGCAAATAGGCATTGAATTAATTTTTTTGTGTAGCACGATTTGTAGAGGACTCATCCTAAATTCAAAGAGAAAACAAAATACTGAAGACAGAGAGATCAGGTGAAGTGTTGTTGGGGACGACAACATTCTCTTAAGAGTTTGCATCTAAAAGGAAATGATGTGAAAATATTTTTGATGCCTGGGTGAACTAGATTTTTACTGGAAATATAATGCTGGCATTTAGTGGAGAGTAATTTGGACACTTTCCCTGCTGGTTTTACTAGAGGAAAATGCATATTGAGGAACACATTGAAATACTGTTTCAAGCTTTATTCTTTGTGTCTGCCAGCAGATATTCCTTAATAAAACTATTGTGTTTTGGGGTTTTTTTAATTTATTTTTTACTTAAAACCAAAGGCACTTTAAATCCTTACTAGCTGGTCTCCTTACAGCCAGGTTCTGAAGCAAGTATTTTCACAGCACACTTCTGCTGTCAGGTGTTCTCTACTACTTTTTATTAGAAGGACAGAATCTTTTTTTGAGAAGTAGTTACAATTAGGACCAAACAGACCATAAATGTAAAATTTGAAATATGAACAGATTGAACATGTTTTCAATGTAGCTGTTTTCATTTCTCCTGTTTCCTCCTGCCTCATCCCTCACTGTCCCCATCTCTGAATAACTGATCAGTTCTTCTTATCTCCAGGACCAAGTTGTTTCTCAGTGTTCTGCATTAGAGGCTCAGGAAAGTTTCATGTACCAGGTCCTTACACACTCACTGCAAAGGCAGAGTCACCTGGAGGGTGGACTGGGACACTCCAAGTCAGCAGCAACTGGGACAGTTCCCTGTTGGGAGGGGATTGCATAGAATTTTCTGGAATTGAACACAGGAGATGTGTGAAACTTGTGTGACTTCATGGCATGAAATGTGTAAGCAAAAGTTGTCCTGCACATGTGAGTGCTTTGGGATGTGGCCTTCTGAGAGCAGGGGCTGGTGGCCCCCACGTGATGCTGCTGAGCCCTGGTGAGCTTGGCAGTGCCATTTCTGACCAGCTGCATCTGCCAGGACTCTGCTACCTGAGCACTGATTTTCAGGAGCCTTTTCATCAGCAGCATCTGTGTCAGCAGTTTAACTTCTCAGGTCAAGGCAGATCCTGTGGCACTCCTGGCACAGGGGCAGGTTGGCAAAGCCACTTCCCATCTGTGGCCACTTCCCTCTCTGTAGTTTATTGCCCAAGTTATTTTCAGCTGTAAAACTTGTGATGCTGAGGGGTTTTCATGAATGAAAGAGAAAAAAAGGCATTTCTAAATGTTCATTTAAAGAGAAATCTTTTTTCCTCCCGTGGCAGAGTTGGATGGAAGACCTTTTGGAGCATGGCTCTGGAGTGTGAGAGCTGTGCCCACACATGGCAGGAGGCTGTTCCTTGGCAGTGGTGGCTCTTTGGTAGCTTCTGGTTTGGTTGCTGAATGTTTTCCTTTCTGAGCAGCATCCACTAGCAAAAGCTGTAGGTACAGTGTAAATAGAGGAGAAAAGTTCTTTAGTGAATGGAAGGAAGAAACTGACAGGTCCAAAAATCTTAATAATAAGTAACTTACTCTTTATTGTCCTCTCTTTACAACCATAACAATTAAATGAGTATTGTCTGTGGACAGAGGAAAAGCCATTTTTGTGTGCCTGTGAAGTATTTGGTGCTTCAATCCCCAATCCTCAATGGAAAAGGAATCATTGTATCACTAATTTGGGCACTAATTTGCATCCTTTCTGGCAGAAAGAAACCTGGGTATTTTAGACTGGTTTCCAGAGATGGCCTTGCACTGAATTTTGGATCTTTGGCTTTTGTGTGCCAACCCTTTGAAGTTAATACCAGCCACTCTTAGGCTGCAGACTCCCTGTGTGCTGAGGGCAAAGAGCCTCTGTAGGTGAACCAGCCACTGGGACACTGCTGCTGCCTGAACAGAATGATCCCAGTCCTACTGTCTGGCTTGGACACCTTCACTTTTTCCTCTCGATGCTGCTGTTGGCACAGTGTGCTGCAGCAAACCCGTGTGCTAGAGAACAGCCTGTGGAGACTGGTGCCAGCTCCTGGCGCTGCCAAGTGCTGGAAGCTGGTGGCACTGGGGCTGTGTAACCCAGCCCAGACAGCTTCAGCCCAAGTAGGGAGTAGGTTTCTAGCTCTCTATTGTATTTCAGCTGTGGCCATCAGGTGGCAATCTGATCACTGAGATCATTTGCTGTTCCAAAGTCTCTTGTTTTGGGTGGGTGCTGTTCGGTGCTCTCCGGTCCCGGGTGGTTTGGCCAAGTGCTTTGTATCTGCTGTGCTTTGGGCTGTGCCCTGGCGGGCACTGAGGCTCCTGCAGAGCCCGAGGGGAGCAGGGCAGGGTATGGATCCTTAGCAGGCACCTCCAGCAAACTGCAGGTGGGCAGCACCATGTGCTGAGGTGGCAGCAGTTAAGCACACGCTGGCTGAATGGAAGTGTTTGCACTGCTGTCACGTTGGTGATTCATTCTCAGCTCTGCTGGCCTACAGATCCATCACAGAAATGACTTTCTTTTTGCTGGTGAAACACACTGAGAGTTCAGCAAACAGAGACAGAATCCTCTCACCCCAGAGCTAGAAGTGCAGGTGGTCTGGTGTGTGTGCAATATTCCACACCTGCCCTCCAACAGAGCACCACGTCTGGGATGGTTGTGCTGGGGATGTTTCTAAAGGACAATCCATAGCTGCAGAACCTCAGTGCGTGCTCAGGGATGGTGGTGACATCCCTGTGTGGACTGGAAGAGATGCTTGAGGTCACCCATGGCTCTTCCTCTAGAGTAGGGCAGATGGAAATGAATCCCAGGGAGGTCTGGACCTGGTGGGTGGTTTCCTGATGCTGCTTTTTTCTTGGGCTATTCCAGTAGCCCAAGAACAAAGCATTCTAGACAACACTACTGTGTTCATACCTCTGTGTGTTTCTGAACTCACAGTGAGGAATGACTTGTAAAGTTTGAATAATTAAAAAAAACCCAAACCAACCAAAAATAAAATCAAAAACCTAAACAAAAAGCCCACCAAAAAAACCCCAAACCAAACCAAAAACCCCAAAACCTTTCAGCAACCAATTAATCCCCAAAGCAATAGAATCTGCCAGTCTATCACTGTGTAGTTTCAGTCCACATTCAAAGTTACATTTCCATGTGTATTTTGGTATTTTCTACCCTTTTTGCTCACATTCTTTGCTTGGGCCTGAGATTCCAGATGTAACTACAAGGCAAAGCCTGAGTTCAGTGGGTGCCTTTAAATCTTCTTGTTTGGAAAATAAATATACCTGGGTTTTACACATACACAGACCAAGGTGACAAGAGCATCCTTTGATGCTCAGGGGCACAATTTGGTGTTCTCTTTGATACTTCTTTTGCTTTTGATGGGAGCTCTGAGTACAGAAGGGATGCAGGATCAGGCCCAGTTTCATTTTTATTTCAAGGTCAGTGAAATCCAAGGCAGGTTGTGCTTTCTGATCAGGCACTGGGTGCCTGATATTAACTCACTCTTGGTGTGTTCTGTGAGTGCCCCTTGCAAATGAGTCAGAGATGCTCTTTGCAGTGTCTGTGAGTGTGGAAGATGCTTTGTAATTTCAGATAGGTAGGTATTTCCTTAGCAGATTTTTATATTATATAAATAATATAATATTATATAAAAAGAATATTATATATAAAGAAATAATACATATATTACATAACATGAATGAACATATTAGAAGAACAAATACAAAACCTACAAAAAACCCACCCAAAATCTAACACAATGTTTCTTCTCCCACCATTTCCTTTAACATCAGACTTTCTTTTTCTTTCATAACAGCTGCTAAATAGATTATTCATGAGGTCTCTCACCAGTACTAAAGGATCACACTCATTGTTGCAAGAACCTCATTGGTGTCATGCAGATTTTAAGCCCATGCCCATATCTGATTATCTGTGGAAACAACCTGTCACTGAGTCTTTTTATGCAGTAATTTTGCTAGTGAGCTTTGAAGGACTAATTTTAGTTTCGTGACAATAACAATAAGGTCAAGTTGTATTTCTGTACAGCTTTTCACATAAGCAGACATTCCAGAGCCCTGAAATCCTTGCTGTTGGAAGAGGGGCAGATGTAGGACAGCGTGGTTGTCACCAGTGAGCTGCCACATCCCACGTACAGCTCTGGAAGAGCAGGCAGCTGATTTGTGAGGGAGCTCAGAAGAGCCCAGAGGAATTCAGAGAGGAGCACTGAGGTTGGTAAACTTATGATGTGCAGTGAGGGCAACCTAGAAGTCTCTGCAGGGCAATGATTATAGCACTGCCATAACCTTGGTTCATGATTTCACTTGATATAAGAGGTCACTTAGATGTGGGTGCAAAGAGGAAAATAAAATTTAATCAGAACTGGCCAGATTGTCCCCTAGAAGAAATGAAATGGACAGTGCTCAGCAGTGAGGTATCCTTAATACTTTCCTTGTATAATTTGAAAATGTTCACAGGTTGGGCTCCAATAAACCCAGTTTTGCTTTTCAACTCGGTTGGAATTCCTGTTTAAGTGCAAAAGAGGCTAATCATAGAGTAGAAAATAATTTGACTTGCTAATACCAGGAGAGAAAACAGTTACAGCAACCACAAGTATTTTCAGGATTATGGAGTAGATGATACTTATGAAAGCTTGTTTCTGGAGCCATGTTTGAGCAAGGAGTGTTGTGCTTTTTAGCAGAGGAGACATTTGTAAGCTGGAGCAGGCAGGGCTCTGTCTTTCCCTAAAGCTGCAGCAAAAAAAACTCTTGGCGAAGGAATCAAAATCCTCTTCTTCAGTAAAGTTTGCCACCAGGTTGCTTAGGCATGAACTCAGGAAAAATCTTTATTAGACATTAAAAAAAAACCCCAGAAGAGGAGGAGATGTGTCTTGCAGACAGAAGGTGTATTCTGGGGCTGGGGAAGAGCTGGGGCTGTGTTCCCTGGGGCCGAGCCTGGCTCGCTCAGCTCTCCTGCCCCGACGCTTTCTCTTTGGCAGCAGCAACCGCCTTCCGTGCTGCAGCAAAAACTGTCATTTTTGGTTGGGTGCTGCTCCCCCCCGATTACATCAGAGGTCAGTCATTAATATGCACTGTGGGAGTCCCTCTCATTTCTGCAGGGTCCACAATGAGGTGGTTGTTGGACTTGTTATCATAGTGGAAACTACCGTGCAATGAAAGCACAGTCATGCTGCCTCATGTTTAATTGAGAGATGGCAAATCTGGTCCCAAAATACTTCAACCACTTGTATTGTATGACAAATGTGTTTTTCTTTTCCCCTTCATCTGTTTCCCTCCCTCCCTTTTTTTTTGGGTTGTAAAAAAAAAAAAAAAAAAAGCTCAGTTTACATCTGAATGTTGTAGTTTAGCAATTGACTCCTCTTGGAAAAATCCCCAACCATCCATCCCCTCCCTTCCACTGCACTCAGCTTCCCAGCTCTTGTGGATTTCAGTCGCCCTGGCACTTGGCTGTTAGTTGGTTGGTTTGTTTGTTTGGGTTTTTTGTTTTCTTTTAGCATGTTCAGAAGTGGTTGTGTAACTCTCTTCTCAGTGCCCAAGGTTGGTGTTGTCATCCCAGGTCAGCAGGGATGCCCGTGAGCCTTGGGTTGGGGACAGGCTGTGTCTGGGGAGCAGCCTGACAGCATCCTGTGCTTGTCAGCCTGGGGGTGGAAAAGCCTGGATCTCCCTGTGTTTCCCTGAATCTTTGTCTACCTACTGCAGCTCTGTTGCCTCCTCACAGTTAGAGTTCACTTTCTGAACTGCTGGGGCCTGCTGGAAGATGCTTCCAGCCCATCACCACCTGGAGGGTGGGAGTGCTGCAGGATCAGGAGCAGTTGTTCACTCTCTGCATAATTTTCCAATTGGTGGAAATTAATTAGCATGAAGTTAATGAATAAAACCCTCTCTATACCACTTTTATTCCTGTTTGGGTAGAATTTCCAGAATCAGAACTTTCTGTTGTGTTAAAACTAGAGTTTTCTTGCCAGCTAAACCCCCTATATTTGGAAGCAATACCAGGTCTGTTTCAGCTTGGTAGGAGGCACAGGGGGATCAGTTCATCCAGTTCACACCACATAGGATATGCTAATATGCTAAGGAGCACTCCTGTTAATGTGGCAAAAACTTCAGAGTTACACAGTAGTTGGTTTTGGGTTTGTTGGTTTTTTTTCTGTTTATGAGCAACTTTCAGGGAAAATGTCTGAAACTTTCTTCCTGAAACAGAGTAAAAATGTTCTTTTTTAGTTAGAGGGAAATTTCATCAATGGTCTTTGTGCATTGAGAAGCTGGAACTAAATGTATATGTGTCTCAAGTTTCAGATGTAGGAAATACAAGAGCCCAATTCTGGTAACCCTGTGTTTAAAAGCATTATGATGCCTGAATAACTGTTCACTTAAGTACAGCCTATAAAGTATTAGACTTTGGATGATAAAGATCATAAAATCTGTAAAAGGCCCTGTTTAGCACTAACAATCTGATAAAGTAAATGCATCCCAAAGATGAATTCACTGGAATTTCACTGTATAAGAGTCCAGGGGAAACTTGGTAAAAAAACAGAGTTCTCTGTCTTTGGGCAATTTCATAAAACATAATAATAAGCTTAAAAATAGATTAATTTTGTAAACACAAGACTTCAAAACTTTGCACGCTCAGGGAAGTGAAGGAGGAAAGGGGACAGCTGATGGGGCTGTTTGGGTCTGAAAACAGAAAAATGAAATGTGTTCTTGAGTTCAGAGATCTGGCAGCTGCTCAGCCATGATCCCCTGTGTTTGCTGGCCCCCTGACAGGGAGGGAAGAGCCACCACAGAGCTCCAGCTGGGTTGTCTGGGCTCCTGGTGTGGAAAATTGGCCGAGTTCCTTAGAACTACAGGTCCAGGGGACTTGCAGAATCCCCTCTGTACAGCAGGGAATAGCTGGAGGGAGCCCTGAGAGCCCTTATGCAAGGCTACCTTGGGAAGCTGCCTCTTTGGATGATCCATAATGAAGGTGGAGGAAGAGTGGCAGCTTCCTAGCAGAGCTGCACCCAGCAGAGTCCTGCTGTGGAATCCCCACAGTGAGTGTCTGAGCCACGAGGTTTGTTCTGGGCAGAGCAGCATTTTCCAGTTAAAAGCACTGCCCTGAAAACCTCTTGGTCAACTCCCCTGTTCACAGGCTTTTGTCTCACTTGGTTGTCTTGCAGTGCATTCTGGTGAACGTGTCTCAGAGTATTTGTTTTTGGCAAGTGATGGAAGAGGAAGGGATGTTTGAAGAATATTTTTAGCTTGTGCAAGCCAATATCAAAGCAGAAAATGGATGCGTGTTGTCACAGGTTTAATAATGGAATTGGCTTGTGATTCTCTGAAGTGTAAAAATTTGTTGCTGGAAAATGAAGTTTAAAAATCCCAGCAGGATTAAGGGTATTTACTTAGCAGGGGAGTGGTGTTTGTTTTGCCCAAACACACACACACACACTCTTTTCTTATCCTCTGGGCTAGGTTTTGATCTCCAGCCTTTTGTAGGCACTGAGCTGAATGGTGCTGTCATGATGCTGAAGGTGCTAAGGGTGTGAGGTGATGTTCCTAACTAGATGCCATTATCAGTTCTGGCTAATAATGTTCATTCCTCCTACTTAAAATTTTGCTTTTATTCTATATACAACCCGTGCCAATCTTCTTAGGTGTTTTGTGGTGGTTTTTTTTTTTCTACTACCTGAAACCACTGAAAAAGTTGAGGTTTAGGAAAACCAGCTGCAGTTAAAACTCAGCATTTAGTTAAAACCAGCTGAGTTAAAACTCAGCATTGCTGAGATGCAGCTGGAAGGTCACATCAGCCACGGCTTCTGTTGTGTGACACTTGGAACCCAAGAAACTCAAGACTAGGCAGAGTTCTTCCCAAACTGAAGTCGGATTTTACCATGATTTCTGTTTTATATCCTCTACAATATATACTGAGCCAGTTAATAAATGGCCACAGGGTACCCCAATCACCTCTTCTGTGTTTTCTTCCCTCTTTCTGCTCCTGCAAGACACCTGCTGCAGTCACCCTGATCCAGTGTGACGTGACAGGCCTGCAGTTTAGCTTCCTTCTCATCCTGTAGCAGAGCGTTGTGCAGCCAGTACCAGCATTCTTACCCCAGCTCCAGCTGAGTTCTGTAGGGCAGGGTTCTCTCTTTTGCTGTGAATCCTCCTGTTCCTAAAGCATGTGAACTAGGCTGAAATGCAAACTTTGTCCCCAGAAGAGATTAACTAATGTTCACCTGAGTATTTCAGTGTGTTTTGTTCTGCTGTTTCCCCTTTAGGTGACAGCGAGATTGTAAATAATATGTACGAGACCGACCCTGATCTCCTTGCTGGCGAAAGTGCAGAGGAGGAAACAGAGGACAGTATTATGTCCCCCATTCCTGTCGGACCTCCATCACCCTTTCCCACCAGTGAGGACTTCACTCCCAAGGAGGGCTCACCTTATGAAGCTCCCGTCTACATTCCTGATGACATTCCAATCCCACCAGATTTTGAACTCAGAGAATCTTCGATTCCAGGGGCAGGGCTAGGGATTTGGGCCAAAAAGAAGATTGAAGTTGGGGAAAGATTTGGACCCTATATGACAGTACAAAGGAGCACATTAAAGGAAACAAACTTTGGATGGGAGGTAAGCGTGTCGGGTGTGATCACCACAATTCATTTGTCTTCTGTGCAAACTGTTTGTGAAGCTGGAGCCAGCCCTGCCTGGCCCGGGGACAGCAGCAGGGCCTGTGCTAATGCCACGTTTCCTCCTGCTGCTTTGCATCCCTGCTTTGCAGTACTGTGAGAGCAGCAGGAATCCTTTCTGAGGGAGCTGCTCTGGCACCATTTGAGAAGGTTGGTTTGAAATGATGTTGGGTCACTTCTTAAAGCGCTTGTCATTTTCAAATGGTGTTCAGAACTTGTCACAATGGAAGGAATGTGATTAGTCGCATCATGTTCTGTAGTTGGGTGGGTTACCTTTGACTTCCAGCCCATGTTAGCTGTGCAGGCATTATTAACTGGTCATAGAAAAAGCCCATGTACCCATTAACACCCTAGATGTTCTTGAGTTCTTGTTCTGCAGCAAAGATAAAGAAACGTGAAAGTCATTTTTCCCTGAGAGCTCAACAAATTCCAATCTTCACTAGGAAAAAAACCCCACTATTCCAAAACTCCTGTCTTCCTCTGGGATTGTCCCAGAAATCATCTTAGTCTCTTAGTCTGCTCCTGTGTTCTCCATTTAAAAATATCTATACTCCTAAGAATTAGCATAAATGACAGTAGATTCTGTGAGCAGTGAATTGTAGCCTGGGATTTACACTCTGTGTCCTCAGTTCTATCCCAGTGCATCCACTGTCTGTTATATCATGTGTAATTGTAGCCCTAAAGAGCACCCCAGCACTGCAAAGCCCCCACTCCCCTCCCTTTGCTCTCTTGGGGCTGTGTCTGGGGCAGCTGGTTCAGATTGTTCTGGCTGGCCAGGACTGGTGTGCTGTTTGATGGGCTAGCCCTGTCCCTCAAAACACAGGGAAGCTGAATTTTATTTCCCTTTTCCCCTGGGTGAAGCAGCAACTTGGGCTGTTTACTCCACTGGCCAGTGACTGATGTGAAGCTGTGATTTAAAAGGTTTTGGAGTGTAGAGGTAGGAAGCAACCAAGGGATAAAGCTGTAAAACTTACCAAGTGGGCAAGCCAACAGTGCAAGCACAGGAGCCCTGATTTCCTACAAAATGAGGTCAAAAAGGCCAAACTTAAGCATTAACATTTGCAATTGTGTCTGGTTGTATTTACACTCTTGATTGTGAGGTCTGAAAAATCAGTGAACAATTAGATTCTTTCAAGCCCAAAGTTATGTCCAGATGTTTCTGTGTGTCCAAAGTGCAGGCAACAGCAGAAAACACTTTCTGTAAAACTCAAACTCAGTCCTGCTTTTTTCATTTTACAGTAGGAAATGTCTGAAGAGCTAAAAGCAGAGTTTGGTTGAATGACTGAGTCGAGAGTTTCCTTTTATCTCTGCTAATGCAGGGACGGAAGGGAAATTCAGCAGAGAGTTTTGGTTCCCTCTCCCCCCCAGTAAATGGCATTTCTCAGGAGGCTATAGATCTGAGGCTGCTTGAGATTACCTGAGGTACTGCTCCCTGGAAGGTCTCTCTGAAGCTAAGCACTTTTTCCTCTAGGAATAAAGAATATTGATTATTTGCAGGCTGTAGTATGGAAGTGGCTCCTACAGAAATGTAAATTTTCTTTTTCTGAACCTAGTATTTATAGGTGGCATTTGTTGGGTTTGGTTTTTTTTGGAAGAAGGTGATTTTTTTTGAGCAAGGGGCTGTCCTCCCTGTGGCTGCTACAAGTCAGATCAGATTTGAGTAACACAGATTTATTTTTTTTTCTATGACCTTGGCAAAACTTTGTCCTTGTGTCTTACATTTCTGATAAAAATTTGTATTTACATTCATGTCTTTAAGAAACGTTCCCTGTATCCATTCTGCCCTGAATGCCAGGCTGATATAAGCTGTATCTATTAACTTCAGTCGACGTTGACTTTGTGATACTGTTTATTTTAGTAGTGTAATTGAACAAACCTCCCTTCTCCCTGGCACTTCTCGCTTTTCAGCGGCGCTCTTTTGTTCTCTGATTTGGCAGGTACGGTTCAGACGTGAAAGGAAGGACTGTTTGTCCTCCGTCAGGTGTCCTCAAACACTGTCTTAGACCCACCCTGGCACTATCTCCCTTGACCTTGCTTCTACTTGCAGATACCTCCTGAAGTTTTCCACTTCCCTGGATGTTTGAGGCAGTTCAGAAACCTCGGTACTTTCTCATGTCACTTGGGAATAAGATACATGAGAATTTATGTAATAAACACCCTCTGCCTGGGGGTTGGTTTCTGAGCTGTTGCCTCTGAGTGGAAGGTTGAAAAGCCTTAAAGATGTTCTAGGCAGCTTTGCATGATGTCACGTGCTAGGTGACTGTAACTTGGGATGTGTTTCCATTCTCTGCCAATAGAGCAGGCAGACAATGGGCAGCAAGGCAAGGAAAGAAAGGGGGAGGAGTTTTTTGTCACCCAAGAACTCGTTGACTAGACTTTTGCCTCTGTTGGTTCTTACTCTAGTGATGAATCCAACACTTCTAGTGTTTGTAGTGTCCCATGAGAAGTGCTCCTAATGCTGTTTGATGTGACTTGTTGACAGTACTCCTCTGTAACTTGTAGTTTTGACTTGCAGTGACTTGAAAGTCAAATGCTGTTGTTTCCTTACACTTAACCTTATTGAGTTGTTACTGAGATATCACTGTTATACTTGAATTGCCTATTCTATTAGTTACAGTCGTATTTTTACTTCAGGAAAGGTATTTGCTCTTCACACCCAGCTGCCTTCACTGTTCATATTTCTCACTTCATTTCCCATGGTTTATACTCCTGATAATGCCACTGCTGTGGACACCCCACCCGCTCAGATCCTGCAGACCTGCTCTGTTCTTGTTTCAGTAGTCACTGCTTTCTCAAATTTCATAGTGTGCCTGCCTTTTGCACAAGAAATTCCTGCCCTTCATCACAGGAAATTTGGCAGACTGACTAAAGTCAGAGTGCCACCAGAAGTGGGAATACTTACAAACACCTCACACCCCAATTTGAAGGGACTTTTCATTAGCAACAGCTCAGCTTTGCTAGGAACTGGTGTCTCTGTTGTTGTGCAGGATGCATCTTTGCCCTCCAAAACATGTACCTGGCTCCTGCCCGTGGCCAGGGTGGGAGGCTCTGAGTGGGACCCATCTGTAAAGGGCACTGTGGGTAGGAGAAAGGATGAAGCAGTGCTGGAGAAAGTTGAGGCAGCCTCTTGATGTGTAGGGGTGTTGGAGGATCTGGTTTTTAGTCCCATTCTGTGGCATTTTGTTTTGGTTAAAGCTGAAGCATGCTAATGCAGCACAGTAAAAGACAGTACACATTTCAAAATGCTTGGTGCTTCACAACTAAGATCTGTTTCTTCTGATTTCTGTAATTGAATAATTCCATTTTGTGGTGCTGGAAAATGTGCTATGAAAGGCTCTGATTTGAAAATGGATCACTCTCTTCTATCCAAGGCATTAACACTGCAGAAATGGCTTTCTCTTTGCCAACTTCAATAAGACCAGATTTGTGAAAATTACAGTGAAACAAAATAGTTAACTGCCCTTCTTCAGAGCCCTCAAGAAACAGGGGCTGCTGTTTGGAGGTGCAGGGGCCAGCTCTTTTTCATCTAAACTGTTTGATCCCGACCTGGCTCTGCTGCAGCACATCTAGCTCCAGGAGGTAAAAGAAGAATGCTATTTGCTGAAACTTTCAGCTTTACTCATTATTTCCCCTAATAGCCTAAAACATTGTAGGGAACACAGAATGCTGTGTCTTGCTTGCTGCATCTTGGAAAAAGGAAATGTCATTAATTTTTTTATTATTATTACAGAATAGATGCTTTTCCTTTTAGCCAGGCAGGAGGGACTGGGTTAAGGCCGTGTAAATACTTTACCTGCAGCAAATCTTTACTGTCCTGTTTCTTTAGATGATTTTTTTTTTCCCCTCCAACGTTTGCTTTGTGAAATACATTTTAAAAATTATTCTTTAAATTAAACCACACCTATTATTCAAGGGCTTTTTTAATATGGGATGGCAGTGAGTGATTCATGCTCATTTCATAAAAAATAAATGAGATGTGTTGATCTTCCGGCCCCCACCCTTTGCAGGGTGATTCAGTAAGTGCTTGTATAGGATGGTGTGCCCAGTGTTTTCTTTCTGTGCCTCATTCCCTGACACTACTGTGCTGAACGTGTTTATCTACCTTTTATTTTTTTTTCCTTAAAAGACACCACCCAAACTAAAAGCCTTGTGATTATTTAGTGTGACGTGATTGCATTTCTGCTCTGCTCTCCTGATCCTATTACTTCCTTGCCCGCTGACACAGAACATACCATTCACAGGACCCCAAATAAATCACAGCATGTTTTCACATTATTGCCTTTGGGACATTAAAAAAAGAGAGAGGGAAAAAAAAAAATCACCTAATGATTTTGATCACTTTGTTGAGTAAATAGTGATATTTATCATATCCCTGTTTATTTTGCTAATTGAGAGAAGAACAGGAATCACATGCTGGAGGGAAATGTAGCAGCAGAATTCTAGAGAGTTCAGGAGCAGTCAGATATGCTTCTAGCTCAGTTTACTTCACAGGAGAAATACTATTAATAAAATACTTAGTTCTTTATATTTTAAGAGATTCTTTGCTCAATCACAACAGACTTCTTTTACATGGAGGTGTAAGATGCTAGCTACTTCTTTACAATTGACAAATAAATGCTTTCATTTAACACTTTAGGGTAAAGAGAGAAGCTGTCCCATGAAAGACAAGTGTGGAAGAGAGAGGGGCTGTCTGCTCAGGCTGCAGCAGCATTCCTGGCTGCACAGCTGTGCCAGTGCAGAGAAAACTCAGTGATGCACAGCCCTGTGCCCACCAAACAGAACAGTTAAATGTTGGTGTGGGGGGGTCTTTTTTGTTTACTTGGTTTGTTTCCCACTAATACTCATAAATGCTGAGGAAAATGTACTTCACGTGACTGGCCTTGATTGCTGAGAGGAGAATGATCTTGTATCTCCTTGAGACAGAAATATTGAACTAGGAAGAAGACTGAGCATTCTGTGAACTGTGATGGTTTTGTGCTTCCCAGTTAAAAGAACATACAGCCCAACTCCCCTCATTTCACTTCAGGAGCTGATAGAGTTTAAAGAAACATGTTGTTGTCTGTCCACTTTTGTAACAAAAGGTGCTCCAGAAGTGTGGTCCTGAAATGAGCAAAGAAATCCCCAGCCCTGTTTGCACTCATCTCTCAGTAGTGTTCCTTCAGCTTTTGGACTGAAAGGATGTGATGACATTTCCTGGTAGTTTTCATTTGTGCATCTTCTGATTCATTCATTTTCTCTGGCCTCTGCCTTTCCCTTTGGCTGGGGAATAATGTTACTGTAACAGCTTCTATCACTCGGGGGGAAAAGCTCATGAATTGCTGTTTTCCAAACCACATCTCCTGCTCTTGCAGGGAATGTGTAGCCTTGGAAGTTGCTGAGGAATGGTGTGTGTGTGGCCGTGCCCTGGGCAGAACGTGTCACCTACACAGGAATTGTTTCCCATGAAAGGTTGGGAACATCACAGTTGGGAAGGTTGAGGTACCTCACAGCTTCTTGGAGTTATGTTTGGCTAGAATAATTCTGAAATAGAAAGAATCTCTGGAATCACAAGGGAAACAGAGCACTCCAGGGCTTCCCTGGTTTGCCCTTAGCCACCAGGAGCTGCTAACAGGCATCCACGTGTCTACATGCATTATAAAACTGCAGGTAAACTCTTGCTTTCGACTGAAACCTGGCACTTCAGTGAAAAAAAAGAGGGTGGAGAACTTTCTGAACTCTAAATATTCTAAATACTCTGCAATTTGGGGCCGATATAGTTGCTTGACTTTGTACATGCTGGATACTGTCCCCTTTCCAGAGAACCACTGTGGTGAGAACATGAACACACTCTCCTGTTCCTGTTCTCCACAGCCTTTGTTCTGGTGCTGGGGGACCATGGCCAGGAAGGGAGGAGACAGCTTCCAGGTCTTGGCAGTTGTTAGGCTCTTTCCTGTGCCTGGCGTTAACATGTCAGCAGGCAGATGCAACTGGCTTTTGGTTCAGAGGAAGAAGCTGGGAAGGCTGCAGGGGCAGCTGCCTCTTGTATCGAGGGCAAAATCCCACTCTCTACAACAAATCTATTGGTGGGGGTTAGTTTATTAATTTATACCCTGGATAAAGATGAAAACTGCACCTTAGGATATCCAAGTGGAATGCCTGAAAGTTGCACGATTTTTTTTGATGTTTCACAAAATGCTTCAATGTCGGGGTTAAAAGAGTAAATCTTTTTTAGGCCCAGGAATGCCAAGATATCTTGCTCTATCTTAGGCACTTCTCTAAAACATGGGTATATAAGGAATTAAGAAAAAAAAAGAAGAGACAGGGGAAGGGAATGACTAAGAATACCTCCTGATATTTCTCCTTTATTTCCATAAGGGGTAATAACTCATGAGCAATCCGGCAGAGGGCACTTTCTTTAAATAGAACATTCTGATTCACAAGCAGAAAAAGGAAATAAATATTTTCTTTTCGTCTTCGAGAGACATCCATGAATACCAGCTTCTGAAACAGTATTTTATCATCCACACTTTTTTTTTTTTAATTAAAAAAAAAAAAGAGGAGGAAAAGAAAATCCCACAAAAAGCTCAGTGGTGACCACAGGGTTTGAAAAATAGCTCTTTTTGTTGTCAGAAGCGTTGCAGAACACAGGGCATTACTTCTTCCTCTGGAATGTTAACCTACATGGAAAACCAACCTTTATTTTGTCCCTTCCCAGGCAAGCCTGACTGGAGGAGCTCTGGAGCACAGTAGGCTTTTGTAAAGGAAGTGATCAATAAGTCAGAGTTAAATGATAAATATGCCTGGGACTTTAAAGAGGGCATCACTCTGTGGACACTTCCAATTGCAATTTCAGAAGGTGGAAGTGATGCAAAACAACTTGTTCTGCAGTTCTTGCATGGTGCTCAGGGATGTGTTTGCTTACTAGTAGGTAAAGTGTGTGTGACAGCTGGGTGTGGAGGAGTCCAGCAGTAGCTAGGGAGGCAGCAACATTCTCTAGTGAATTTGGGAACTGTCTGCCAAGCTCTGAGCTGCTGTCCCTTTCTGCTCACAGGGCTTCCCCACACCTCTCCTCTGCTGTCCCTTGCTGCCCAAGAGACCCTTCTCCCGTGTAGCTTATAGTGAGTTCCAGTAACCTTGTGTTAAGACATTCGAGAAAGTCATTACTCAGCTTTGAGTCAAGGCTTAAATACTTAGAGCTGTGTTTAGACTCCAAAGGTTTGTGACATGAGCAAACCTTTCAGTGAACCTCGCTTGAGTTCCTGGTTAATAATGAGGTCTGATGGTTTTAAATTAAGTTTCTTTTCCTCACTCTATAAGATATAAGGAACAACAGTGAATTTTCCAGAGTCAAATGTTATGTTAATTACTTCTAGAGAAAGGGGAAATCACACGCTCTGCACAATTTGGCACCATCCTCCTCTTCCCATAGTGAATAAGGAGCAGCACTGCAGATTGGGAGATCTGCTAAATACAGCAATTCTTAGTTTGTGGGATTTAGCACTTCACACATTTTGGTACTTCGACTGCTTCTTGTTTGGCTCTGGAAATGCAAGGGGGCTGTGATGAGGTGAAAATGAAAAGTTGAGTCTATCCCTCTTTCTGAAGTAGTGGGCCATAGGTGTTCTTGGCTTGTTAACACACCATTTAATTATTCATCCTTTCCTCTTTTTGTGTATTTCATCACAGTAAAGTACTGGGACCTCTACAAAGTGAGACGGTCTTTGTACTGAACAGTTAGAGCTTTGAAAAACACGGGCTGTTTATCCAGGGAAGGTGTGAAGCTCAGTCTGAGTCACATTTAGAAACATCACTGGGAGTAGCACGTCTGCAGGAGGAGGGAGGTCTGGTGGCCAGAGGAGGTGGCAAATTGGCCGGAGCAGAAGGAGCATTTTGTGCATGGGGTGCATTTGGGACTGACACTGGGTGCCCAGTGGCCTGAGGGGAAGCAGCCTCGGGTTGCCGTGGTCGATGGTTTGTGTCGGCCCCAGGGGCGCAGGGCGGGAAACCAACGGAGCGGCCTCTCCCTCACACACCCCGTGGTCCCTCACAGCTTCTTGTCCCTCACTCTCTTTGCCCCAGAAAGGCACCAAATGTGCTTCAAAAATGGATGTGCTTTTCACTGCGGAGCGTTCTCAGCCTGTCCTGCTTGTGCAGCTTCCTTGGGCTGCTCTGGGCAGCATGTTGGGAGTGAAGGGAAACTCCAGCGTGGCCCCGGAGCCGCATAGCATACAGTGAAAGATGCAGGAGTTCAGGAGCCCTGGTGTTGGTGTTTAATGTATTTCCTAACCCCTCTGGTAGAGCAAGTGCAGCCTTGGGCCCACTGGTGCTTGTGTGTGCACTGAGGAGGTTTGTCCTGCACACAGAAGTGGGTATTTTCTCCCTTTTGATCTGATTAGTGAGCAGTATGTTGCTTCGCTTTCAGATAATGCCCGGGCAAGTCATTGCTTCAATCGTACATCTTATTGTGTCTTCCCTGTTCAATCATGTTCAAAAATACCTACATTTCACCCTTGTCCCCCACCTCCCTTTTCCCATTTAGATCTCGCTGAAGTCCATTCTACCTTATCAGCACAGTAATTTCATGAGCAGAGCTAGGATTTCTGCCGTTTAGGCCCCGGCCATTGTCTGTCGCAGCTGCAGTCAAGATAAACCCTCACCCAGAACAAAGTTGGAATGACCTTTTACAAGCAGAATCTGCCTTGTTTCCCTCCAGACTAATTTATCAGCCTTCATTTCAGCCTAGTCTCTCAGCAGAGGCCTGAAAGAACATTACAGAGAGCATGAATGAACAGGGGGATTAAGATGCTTGGCTAGTCCCTCTTTTTCATCAGACACCTTCTGGATTTACTGAGATGTAAGCTGTAAATGACCGTAAGTGGTGAACTGCCTTAAACTTGGAGTAAGGGAAAGGGAAGGGGCGGGGCTGGGGGGGAATCACCACAGCCAAATGTATGGAAGAGTGATGTGGGGAACTGGTTAAACCTCCTGTCTTGAAGTCTGGAAGTGGTAGGTGTGAGCAGTAAGCCAGTTCCCCTGACTCTGGCTCTTACACGCAGGGCTCCGCAGGCTGGTCTGACCCCAGGAGGGGCAGGGAGGGGGGTACAGGCTGTGCGGAAACCTGCCTGGCAGAGAGATGGGCTCCAGCTTTTCCAGCATTGTTAACAGGGGGGTTATTGCACATTGAAATCCAATTTGCTGATTTGAAGCAAACTTTTACTACATATATATGTAACCCAGTTTTTAAAGTATTTTTGTGCAGCACACCGGCAAAAATTCCACTGCGAGGATAATTTTAATGCTGCAAGAGATGAATTTTTTTTTTTAAAGTGAACTTGACAAGTGTCAAAGAGTCAGATAAGAAAGAAAAGATCCACTTTTATCTGACAACAGCCATAGTCCACAGGACTTGGTGTGAGGAGGGAAATAAATCCTTGTCTGTTGAAGGAAGGGAGAGTTGTCAGCTAGAGTTTGGGTGAATATCCTGCTGTCTGTACAGCACAAGCAGCTGTTGTTAGTTTTAGTGGAATTGGATAATTCCACCCCTGATACCATAAGACATCAGCTATCTTTTTACTGCTTCTATCTTTTAGCTTTCTTTGTGTGATGAAAGAAATGGTTGTTTAACAACTTTTTGAAACATTGCTGTTAAATCACAAGCTGCTCAGTTGAGGTGGGGTGGGAAATCCTGGTCCATAAAACTTGAGTCATTGTGGTGGATTAATTGAGTTGACTTGAAAGCTTTTGCAAGGGAAGAATTAAATACAGCTCCAGTGACTTAGCCTTTGATACTGGTGGTGGTGGTTGTTCCTGGACTGTGGTTACTGCACTTGTATCTTTTCCCATCGTGGGGCTGCTGGGTCTGGCTGGGTAGCAGAAGCATCTACATCTAAAAATCTAGTGCAAGCTGATTTTTCATTTTTAGTACACAATGTGAAGTTTGGGTGTATTTGAATGCTTTGAAATATTTCAGCTTTTGGTGCAAAAGGTGGCAGAGGATGGAATGGCAGGTGTGGGGCAGGGTGGAAGTGGGAGTGAGCAGCTGGGCAAAGCTTGTGATGTTCCTCTTGCAGTGGCAGGTGATGGTGAACATCAAGCATGAGATGCTTAGAAGCTGGATGCAGGTGAGAGACCAATGATTTGAAATTATTGTAAGTTTCAAAGAGTTCAGCCTGTTCACTGGGCAAGCTGGCATTTAGTATGAGACTTTTGTGTGTTCTGTGACCAGACATCCCAATAGACTCTACTGCAGCAATTGGTACTTTGAGCAAGAAAAGCCCTCAAAATGCAGGGGCTTGTGATTGTAACAGAAACATCAAGAAATTTCCAAACCTCTGGAAGACTCCTGATTTAATTTAGGTATTTAGGTGAATGTTCAGGCTGTGATTTCTTTCTGTCTTCTGTGCTGCTACCCCATATTTGTGCCTTTGCAGTCTTTTAGCTAGATGGAAGTTGGAGGATTATGAGTTGATGCAGTCTTTTTTCCTCTCAGCAGTGGTTGTGTTTAATCCCTTACTGAGAGAGCTAAATAATTCAAAAGTGCCACACTGCTAGGAAGCTTACACCTTGTTGCATATTTACTTGCATTCAAAAAACATGATGAGCCTCTCTTTTACACTAAGCAAACTGTTGTTCTAAGCACTGATTTACAGACACACTGCCAGAAGTGAAGCATCTTTTGGTGTTCATACGTGCTTCTATCATCTCCAAAATGAATTTCAGCAGCGAGGAAAGGAGATCAAAAGGCTGCCTTTCTGGAGAGCTGTTGGGGCAAAATGCAGATACTTATTTTAAACAGGACAGATTATTTTTGGCTCTTGTCCAGTTTCCTGGGAAATGGACAGAAAGAAGCTTAATTTCTTATAGTCCACTGCAGCTGTGCTTGGGTTTTAATAAGCACACTAGCTTGATTAAAAACAAAAAGCCAGGAAGTTCAGATTCTTGTCGAGTTGTCTATGTTCTCTGGAGCAGAAATTGGGGTTTACTCTAAGTGGACTAGCAGTGCTTCAGAGACAGGAGTTAAACATCAGGGGTGGTGCTGAGTGAAGTGAATGGGCAACACGGATCCGAGGTTAACTTCCAGCTAGATAATTGTGAGAGCATGTAATTTTTAGCCTGTTCAGGGAAGAATAATCTCAGTTGTGCCTGTGCAAGGCTGAATTTGAGCCTGGCAGGCAGGAGGAGAGCTCCCAGTCTCTGCTGACTCAGTGTGCAGAGGTAGCAGAAAAAAGTCAAGGGCACACTGGGATTACTGTGAAGGATGTTGAGAAGAAGGCAGAGAACATCCCTAGGCTGGTCTGTAGACCTTGGTGTGGTTTTATCTGGCAGTTGTGGTGTGAGGAGAGACAGAGCAGAGCTGGAGAATAGGGCAAGGCAAATAACATTTCCAAGAACACTGAGCAGCTGTTCTAGGAGGAAGACCTGGAAAATCTGGGTTTGCTAAACTGGGAAAGAAGAAGGCATGAAGTAGAATAGATACTGTTGAAGTTCACAAAATCCTGAAAGGAATGGATAAAGGGAATTTGGAATTACAAAGAAATAATGTAATACTTGTAGTAGGAGCATTTGATGAAACTTGTAGAAAAAGCATTGAAATTAAATCCAAGCAGTGCTGCACTTGGGTTAGTGGTGCTCTGGTATTTCTATTGCAGATCTCATTTTCAACTCTTATTATTTTTGTGGATTTTAGATCCAAGCCAACATTCACAGTGTGAATTCTCATCTGGCCTGCAGTTTATTTCAAGATTCCGTAGTAATCTGATGGAAGTTTCAGATTTAGAATCTGGAGCCAAAGTGGCTTCTTTTCCCATCTTTTCCTGATTTTCAAAGTTACTTTGTGTTGTAGCAGGTTTGTGTGTGTGATGAGATCAGTAAATGCACCTGTGAATTTGCAGCTTACTAGGAACTGTAATTGGCAAGAGTAGGAATATAAGACATTGTGAACGTGAATGACAAAATACTAATACTGTATCCTTTAATTTATTACCTGTATTACCCACACTCTACGTTTTCCACTCAGTTCCCTCTCCTTCAGGAGTTGTGTTTTCACTAGACTGGCATTTTCCTACTCTGATGAATTAACTGTCAATTGAAGTTAGTGAGATAAATCAAAACAAATGGACACGCTGCTCCATATTGACTTTCTCACTGCCTGATTCTGAAAACCACTTGGAGCCCTGTGCTACTATTATGCTCACTTGGTTCTAAGCAAATGTCCAAGGAAGGAGGAGCTGGGGGAGGTGGGTATTTAATGGCCATCCATTACATTTTCCCTATCTTTGTTTTATCCAGGATCTTGTCAACAATGAGATCTGTGCCATTTACCTTGAGAGAAGACACTTGGCATCGTGTCAGAAAATGAGATGTTAAATGGCTCTGGGGAAGCAGAGGCTGAAGTTTAGGTCTTAATCTACACTAGAAAAGAGTTTTAGAAATAACTACACAGTTTAGGAGTTATTTTATCATTAGGGGCTGTGTGCAGACACCATGAGAGAGGAGAGGTGAGTCTCTACTCTGAATCCAGTGAGGGTTCACAACATTTTTCTCTGGGAGTTTTCTGTGTCTAGTGACATAGTTCCCAATCAAATAAGTTGTTGGGAGTCTTGGCTTTTATCCCAAGATAGCAGAATAATTTCTAGGCTGGTTTATTCTATTTGTGTGAGCAGATGAGTGCTGATGGGGCACCCAGTGCCTGTGTCCCTGCTTAACAGGGCTGTGCTAAGGGGATCGGTGAAGTAGCTCTGACATTGGGGCAGCTTTGAGACTTAGCTCTTGCAGATGTGTGAAGCTTTCACAGAACACATGGCTGCATGGGCACAGGCTTTCATTCCATTGTCATCAGAGTTGTAACTGTATGATAGAAACATGATTGATTGTTTGGAAATAATGAGAATAGAAAATCCATCTACACGTCTTCGGCAGCGCTACTGCGGGGCCGTGGAGATCAAATACCAGCCATGCCTCTGGCTGACCTCAGCTACTCTGCATGGTTTCAGTAATAAGAACAAGCATATAAGTGTTGAAATACTTTGGTTATTTGTTTACTTGTATCTTAAACATCTGTGCCTTAATGCCTGGCTTTGAAATGCCTTCTAGATCAACCAGATTATTTTTTCATAGCCTCTCTCCTGATGGTGTGTTATGTCTTCCCGTGTAACCAGCACCACATTTAGCAAATCAATTTAACACCTTCTCACCTGGAAGAGATCTTAGAAACTTTAATTCAAGAAGTAAAAGGTTAAAAAAATGTATGTGCAGAGGAATGGATGGTGGAAAGGAGTAAAGCCTCTCAGCAGTAGGTTAATTGGAGAGTGGAATACCAGTGTAGATGGGAGCACATAGTTTCCTTGGACAATGTGCTAAAGAACTGGGAGCTGGGAAGGACCAGCTGGGATTGTTAGTGAATTAGCTGAAGTCAGAAACTGCTGAATGGAGCAAAGAAGTAAAGGGGAAATGAAGGTTAGGGTATAATTCAGTCTAAATTAGGTGGGCCATTCACAATGCATAAAAGGGCTCTGAGCTTCCTTTCTTGGGGAAAATGGGTAGGAAAGCTCACTTTTATTTGGATGCGTGTTGAGTGGTTGATTTTAAGAATGTGCATACCTAGAGCCTACTTTTTGGAAGTGCATTATCCCACATGAGTTTGGGGGAAGCATTGAAAATGCCATGAGCCTGAAAGACAACGGAGTTAGGAAGAAAGACTCCCAAGCCTTATGCTGCAGAAGCCTGTCATTTTAATCTCTTAGGAACTGAAACAAATTCTCTTCGTCTATTCTGTCTTTGCTTCTTGCTATTAATGATGAAAACTCTGATCACCCCAGAATCCTGGCTGCTTGAGCCCACTCTGGCTTTGGTGCATCTCTGCTGGTTGTTTTTGAAGATATTTATTGTAGCATTTGTGATGCTTAATTTATAAGTTTTGCTTCTAAATGGTTATGCCATCAAAAGTGATGTGACAGACAGCAAATGATCTTGGAGTCTGTATTTGTGCTGCCTCAAATGATGAAACAAAGGGGAGCCAGTGTCTTGCATGACTTTAATACACTGATAGTTAATTTCTGATGGTACCTCAATGAAGCAAAAGGCATGGACCATGAGAGAAACTGTCAGGGAATTGCTAATGCTCTGTAACATCTCCTGAACTCCAGCAAAGTTAGGAACAGAGGCAATAAATGTTTATTTGTTGTTAGGAAATGCCAAGGCTGAAAGCCTCTGTGACATCTCATGTTTCTAGGGTTTATTGATATAAATTAGTAGAGGTTAATTTGTGGCCTCACCACAACCAGAAAGGTCTGCAGTGAAGGGGAGCTGTGTTCACAGCCATTCACAATCACCACAACCCTTTCAGCACCCATTTTCTTCACCAAAATCCTGAAGGAATGGATTTGCAGCATCCAAGGAGATGACAGATGTTGACTATTGAAGATAAAGTGGATAAAAACGTTTCAAAGCTGTGGGTTTCTCAGAGCAGGCTGCTGGAAGAGCCTCCTCTTGGCAGAGCTGACCTAAGCCTCTGTGGACTAGAAGTGGATAATATGGAGGTGCAAAATCACTCCAGTCTGATGGAGGTAACAGATGTTGGTTAATCTGTTGAATAGTATCTTTGGAGTAGGTGTAAACACAACATGCTAAAAAGCTCTTGCAGGGTGCTCACTTAGTGCAGGATCATGGAGTGAAATGCAAAGGAAGTTTGTGGTTGCAGATGGGTTCTTTTTTCCATCTTTTTAATGTTTAAAAAGCTCTCTTCCAGTGGTACTTGTCTGGGGTGCATTGCTTTCTGATTGACAGGAAGAGTTTTGCTGCACCCCTCCTGGTTTCTATGTAGACCTTCGACTTGTTTGCCCTCAATTTGCTTAGTATCTCCCAGAGGTGCATCACCCATCTGATGACAGAAATTTCCCAGTGTGGTGGTTGTGTCTTTGCAGAGCACACTGGAGTTACACAGATGTGCTTTAGAACCCTGGATGCTCTGGCTGTTATGAACCTGCCTGCAGAGACACTGTGCTGGATCATGAATTAATAGATAAAACCTGTCTGAGTGCTGGTATTCTGGTTTTATAGACAGAAAATGCTTAATAAGGAATATATTCCATGGCTGACTTTATCCATGTGCAGTCCCAGAAGTGCTGTGAGTGGAGCTGGAAGTTTTTCCCCTCGTGCTGTACCTGCCACAGCCTGGACTTGTTTCTGTGTTCACTCTAAAAGCTTATGTCAAGCCCAGTCAGTTTAAATGAGATTCAGAACTGGAACAGCAATAAGTGTTCAATCAAACTATTTGATAAATCACTTAAACAATCTTGCAGATTGCAAATTCTGTAAATGCAAGTTCTGCACTTATTCAAAACTAGTGAATGTGACAAGACTAAGAGACAGCAAAGTCAAAACAGCAGGAAGAAAAACTCAGATTCTTTGATGAGATTAAAATACCAGCAATTTAAGTGGCAAGCAGGTAGGACTATGCTGCTCGTGTAGCTTTCCAACAATACTTGAGCGTTTGCAAGGAGAATATACAGATGGGATAAAGAAGAGAAGGCTGATTTGATGATTGCAGCATAATTTTACCTTTTCTTTGGGGTATGTGTGTTTTCCTTAATATCTTGAATGGCATAATTTAGATGGTCAGGAAAGTTTTCTCTCTTATTAAATGGAATGACAAGTGACTGTAAAAGTAGGAGAAGGGAAATCTCAACAAACCCCAGATTGCTCTGAATGCTAAACAATTTTTCTTTGCTTAGTCAGACTGTAGCATGAGCTTCCTCAGAGGGAATTTCTTCTGGTAAGCATCTCCACATAAAAGGTGAAAAAGAGTTGAAACACACTCCTTGATGTGACTTTAAGCTGGTTTGTTACCCACTGCAGCTATTCATATGTCCAACTAGGTATTTAATAATTTTTTTTTTTGCTACAGTTTTTTATTATCTCAAAGAAGGAAGAAATTGAAGGAATTTTTTTTTAGTAGCTTTCAGAATGCAACTTTGTGTTTTCTCCTTTGACCTCTTCCCTTCATTACTAATGAAAGAAAGGTAGCAGATTATGATGGGAGAGGAGTACCCTCATTGTCAGCACCAGCACAAAGGCAAGAAGCAAAGCTTGAGGCTTTCAGGGTTACCAGAAGGAAGAGGAAAAATGACATCATTTCAGACTGTAGCTGGTGTAAGTAAAGAAGAGTTGTTGGTTTTGTGTGTCACTAGTTCAGTGTTCTCATATCATCTTTGTCCTTATGTGCAATGCTAGGGGTGTTTTTATTAGGCTTCTGGTGCCAGCCTTTTGTGCACAGTGTGTTTTCCTTGCTGCCACCATTAGCACATTTCTAATCCTCAGAGACTGGGAGTTTGATCACTTTTTGTTAAGATTACAGTAGGAGCTGGTTGACCTGGAATCTGTGCTGCTCTCCTCCCAGGCATTTCTTCCCAGCAGGTGACTGGTCTCTTTGTCTCCTTCCCCACACCTGGATTACTGCAGATGTGAAATGTCTTCATTAGTGCTTAAAATGTGTATTCTGGAAATACATCCCTCATCTGCAGGCAGCACGAGGCCTGATTCATGGAAGGTTTGAAGGATTTTGAGATTCTTGAATGAAATCTACTAGTCACGGTGTATTACAAAGCACCTGGGATAACATTTTGCCCAACAGTGAAGTTGGGCAGAGTCACAGTATGTTGCACTTAGATATATTTAAGTGTATTCAAACAGACAAACCTCCCAAACAAAAAGTGCTAAAGGTTCCTAGAGATGAGAGGCTTGGTGTGACCTCCTGCTCTCAGAATGTTTCAGGCACTTTTCTCTTGGTGAAGCTAGTTTTCCAAAAATTCTCCCCAAATACAAATTAATCAATTAGTAAAGATTTACATTGCTACCCAGTAGCTACTGAAATGCCTTATTCTATTAAAAAAAAAATCATTTTGTAATCACACTAAAATCTACTTCACACGTGTGGATCTAATTATTTTTTTTTTCAATCCCCTTTACCTTGAAGCTAAATTTTGCTCTTAAAAAAGTAATTTTTCAGCTCATTCAAGTTTATTTCAGATTATTTAAGATCACTATTCTCTCCTACAAAATAGGTACATTTAAAACCTTGAACGCATATGGAAATCAGCAGCTGTAAGGATTCATCTGAAGCTCTACAGTACGTACAAGGTGGAATTGTTGTTTTAAAACCTTGATTTGCTTGCACGATGCCAGGGCCTTTCTTCTCTGGGATGTCTGTGGCTCTGTCTAGCAGATTTGGAGAGGTTAAGCTGTGTGTGTGCGTGCAAGCGTGTGTGTGCGTGCGTCTGTTGTTTCTTTCTTCTTGAAATGCTTCACCACAGTAGGCAAAATGGATGAAACATAGAAAAAGAGAGACAATAAATAGTTTCCTAACCTGGCTCGGATAATAGAGAAAGTTCGTTAGATTTATTAATCCTCATTTTCCTTTGGACTGTCAGGCTTAGAGTGACAGTAAAAAAGCTTGTGACGACTTTGGCTAATTTGCACTCCATTCACTTTCTCATGAAAACCCATCAGGATGACTGAAGAACTGCTCTGCAATTGACCTTATTCAATGGCAGAGTGATATACTGGGAAACAGGCCAGTTTTTACAATGCCGAAAAGAGCAAATTGGACGGAATCTTTGTTCCTCTCTTTTTTTCTCTTTCCTTTTTATGCCAGTCTTGCTCTAGTTAAGCTCTCTCATTTGTTCCAGCAGTAGCTCTAGGGCTCAGGTCACCCTCTGTGGCTGCCATTGCAGGTGATCACTGGGCTGCTTGTCTTGGATGCAGAGAGGAGAGGGAGAAAAGCAACTCTGGAAGACTCTGCTGCAGAGAAAAAGTCTCAGATGCTGCTCTCAGCCAGATGTTCAGACACAGGAGGCCAGTTTTGTCTTTGCAGGCAGAAATTGCTGCTCGAGCAGGTTCTGTGTGTCTCACAGTCAGCAGGCAACCGAAAGCCACACGCACAGGGTGTGCCTGGTGCTCTTTGGGTGAGGAGCTCAAGCTGGTGGCTGCCTGGTGGTGGTCACAGCAGATGAGAGGCAGGGAGGAGGTTCTGCACTCGCCTCTGAAACTTTCCTGCATTCCTTTTGTACACACACCAGCAAAAACAGAATCTTTCCCCCGTGCAATGGGAAAGCCAGGCAGAGTTTGAGCGGCCAGCAGGCTGGTAGTGGAGCTCTCACATAGGGTGTAGGGGCAACTGTCCCCTTAAATGAACATTTAATGTTTTATGCAAAGAAGAACAGCCATGAATGAGAGTCTGAGTCAGATTAGCACATGAACAGTCAGTGGTCTGGCAGATACCGAATTTATCTGGGGCGGAGGAGAAAGGCAAAGCAATTTGAATGTGAGTCTGAGAAGTGGGCTGTTGCTGCTGTGGGCTGGATTCCCTCTCTGACTGAAATCACTGAAACTGCAGCTTTGTTTCCGGGTTTCATCAGGAGTGGAAAGATTTCTGACTAGTAAGATACTGCCATTGATGTTCTTAATGGTAATAACTGCAAGACGTAGCATAGGTCCTGCATTAGGGCTCTGCAAAAGGAGCTGCATTTGAGCCCTAGAGCAGCAGGTTTTCTCTTGGTGCTGCTCTGTTCTCTGTGCCTCCCCTCGTGTGATGGAGCCTGGGCTGGGGCAGAGCTTTGGGGTGGCCTTTGAGTGCTCCTGTGTGTGTTAACAGCTCTGAGCCAGCAGGTTGGTTCTCACTGTGCAGAGGACAGGGTCCCACAGGACAGGTAGTGTCCAGACCAAGGCTGTCAGGTGCACCTCAGAGCAGAGTAAGCAAAGTCTGTCCCCCAGGCCAGCAGGAGGGCTGGGAGCTCTCACTCCTGATGCTGTGGTGTCTCACTCCTTGACCAGCCCCTTTGGGGACAGTGATCCCAATAGGCCTTAGAGCCAAGATTCTTGTGACTTAGACTGAAGGTTTTTGTAGGTAATACATCTTACCATGTAATGGGGAAGAACAAGTGGACTGGCACTTTGGTGAAAAAACAAATTATGAATTACACTAAGTGTGAGGCAACACATTTCAAATTCTCTTTAATCATATTTAAGTGCTTTTGGCTGCTACTTTATCAAGAGGAATCTTAAGATTTCTGCATGCAAAAAAAACCCCAAACCAGGATCTTAAGGGATTTGCAGTAATTTCTCATTGTTATTTTTGATTTTTTTTTATTATACACTCTTTTTATTCCAATTTAATACAACTAAAGAACACCTAGTGACTGTAGGCTTCAGACTTCATCAAACCTGAACCATCCAGCAGGGCTTGAGACAGATGGTGAAGTCGTAGGGAGAAGTACAACACATCGAAGCCTGTACTTTGGAAAGGGGAAATGGGGTTTCTTTAAAAAAGAAGCAAAGCTCCACCACATCCCCCAAACTTTCAGCCAACCAAAACCATCTGTGGCTTTTCAGTGGATGAATGTAGCTCTTTTCTGACCAGCATTGGGCCGTCTGATTCGTTCTCATGGGAAAATAAAGAAATCCTACTGAAATAATAGGATTTGGAAAACTCTTTCTGTCTCCAAAGTGGTACCAACCTAAACCTCTCTGGAAAGCCAGGAAGCCTTCACCTGGAAGTTCTTTCTAAGCACAGTGGTGGTTTAGCTCCTGCAGCAAAGGTTACAAAGCACAGGGGGTTTAGGGTGGAGACTGAGATGTGTGAGAGAGCCAAGGGAGCAGCAGAGCTGCTTCTCAGCCTGCTGAGGGTGAATGTTCAGGAGATATTGACACAGCAGGTCTCAACGTGCAGGATGAACCTCAGGAGAGGTGTGGTGCTGTTGGCAGTGCCCCTCTGTCCCTGGTGGGGCTTTCTCTGGGTGCCAGGGTCCCCCTGGCTCTCCCGGATCCATCCCAGCGGAGTCACTGGCATCGTTCTCCTCGCTGTCATCTCCTTGCCCTCCTCCTTCTGGTGCCCTCAGGTCCTCCAATTTCCCCTTCTCTCTCTATCAAATTCTGCCCATGTCCGCACCCTCATTAATCAATGTCAAGTCACAGAGTGTACAACAAGGGCTGTATTCTTCAACTGCCCCCTCAGCCCTCATACATCCCATTGTTCCAAAAAACTGATTCAGATGGCAAGAAAACAGCCGATGCAGCACATAAAAGAGATGAGACAGAAATGAAAAGAATCAAGGAGGGGAAAGAAAAAAAAAAAAAGAAAAAAAAAGAGGAGGCATTTTTTCCCCCTGAAACACTCGAATAAATACTCGGCAATGATAATTTAAATTATTCATACATTTATGAAAACATCCATTGAAAAGTGAAGTGTATGATGCTCTTTGTCTACTTTACTTGTCTCTTGTTTGTGATTAACCTTTACTGTAACTTGGGCTGGCAGTGCCACGATCACAAAGGCCAGACTTTTCCTTCCATGGGAAAAAATGTTTCATCGTATCCAAATGAAAAATTAAGTGGAGGTATTTAGTGCTGATGTGGCAATTTGTTGCAAGGCATTAAAGATGCAGTATTAGCCCTGTCTGTAGTCCAAACACTGCCTATTTAAAAAAAAAAAAAAAAGGAAAAAAAAGAGAGACAAAGCCAGCTTTTAGCAGCGTGCTCCCTCACAGCACAGTTTGACATATATTCCACTCCCAGGGCCATGACGTCGTTCAGGAGCCAGGCTGGGAGAGTCTGGGGCTGTGCAGCCACCAGCAGACCCCATCCCATGGGTGGAGAGGCAAAAAGCACCTCGGGTGTTTCACTGCACTTTTAAAGGCTTGGTCAGAGAAAAGTGCTCAGAGTTTCATCAGAGAATGGGAGGCGGTGGAGCCTGGTGCTCTGGGAAAGCCCAGGTGATGTTTCTTGTGCTCAGGCTTCTTGGTCACTGCCTTGCTGTAGAAAAACCTCAGCAGGAGGAGTAGTAGAATATTAACTGCCAATAATCTACTATCAGAAACAACAACAACAACTCGAGAGCTTTTGGAATACTCAGATCCCTGGGGATTTCTGTTCTTTCAGTGCATCTCTGCAAGTCGTACTGGAGTTTTGCAGAGACCAAGAGAAATAGTCAAAGCAAAGCTTCTCCTGTAACATTTGTGTCTTGATTGTAATTCATCAAATTTCTATCCAACTTCCAAACCAGAGAGGTCTGGATAATGTCATATAATTTATAGATAATCATCCAAACATTTTTATTCTCAAGTGAACATATTTAGTCCTGCAAATATGCATTTATGCCTTTCCATAACTGGTTGATTACGTGGGAGGGGGAGCCATTGTCTAGCAGTCAAAGCCAAGGGATTTTAAGCAAAGATCTAGTTACTCTTCTGTTGACTCTGCAGTTGACTCTGTGTGTGACCTTGGACATGTCACTTATACTCTGAATGCTTCACTTCCTTCTGTAAATGGAAATAACTGTTTTGAGTACATGCAGAAGAGAGTGTCTGGAACTTAGTAAAGCATTTTGAGATTTCCCTCCTAATAGGTGCTCTTGGGTCTTGGCAGCTGAAACGAGCAGCACTCTTCAGTGGTGGGGTGTTAGACATTAGTATTGTGGCCTCATTTCAGGAGCTCCATAGATTGATTTTATTTTTTTTTTACATGCCTTTTTCAGTCACTTTCCATTCTGCATTTTGTCTTGGAGTTTTTTAGTTTTTCTATCTAGCAATTTCTGGACAAAAAGCATCTTTGCATCTCTCTTGTCTAGGATTGACTGGGTTTGTGTTTTAATGTCATCTCTGGGTTTGTCTCTTGCTGAGGTGAAGCATGTGCCCTTGTTTCAACAGAAAACATTTTTAGTTAAGTCCACTAATGGATAAATCTACTAAAAGAGGCTGTCAGCCATAGGATACAGTATTTATAGAGAAAGTGTGGTGGAAAACTGTATATTAAAAGAGGAAAGGAGCTGGAGCAAGAGTTCTAAATCAAACTCCTGGCAATATACTGTCTTGGTGTGTATTTCTTGCTAGGCTGTGATTCCTTTTTCTTGGAAGTGATCCAGAACTTCCTGGCTCAGTGAGCTGGGATACTTTTCAATATACTGGATATATGGAGCAGTGGGCAGACTTCAAACGGTTCTGAGATTTCTTGGGGTAAGGAGAGACATCCAAAATATTGGTTCCCTTTCTCAGCTGATTTGCATAAATCCTCCTTCCCCGATCCCAAGCCTTGCTGCAGTTTAGGAGCAAGAAACAGACATCAGATCCCTCCCTCCCATTCACACACCAACCCAGACTGCCTTTGGGCTCAGTCAGCCTGCCACAGAGCTCTCATCCCACAGCAGCCTTGCTCACTCTGAATGAATGGGCAGAGAGGTGGTCGTGCAGAAATAGCCCCAGTGATCCTAGTGGGCAGCAGGAGCTGTGGGAAGGATGATCTCTGGTGCATTTGCACCCACAGAACCACCCCCCCAGTATTCTCAGGGTTAAGCTTGGATGCAGATGGCTTTATGGGGTCTGGTTCTCCTGGGCACAGTCATCATTAGTTGGTTCTCAGGGCCCGTAGGTACCATTGCAACATTTATTTTTTTTTCTGCTAGGCCTTTCTAGGCTGAGGAATTAAAACTGCTTTTTTTCAGTCCCTGGCCTTAGCCCGGTGTAGAAATCATCTCAGAATAACCCATTCCCTGCCTGGCTGCCCGGGGGCTGTGCTGGGGCTGCCCTGGCTCCTTCCCCCCGGCAGCCCCCGGCTTTGCCCATAGAAGGTACGGAGATGCCTTGTTGTGCAGCTCTCCCTCCTCCCACCCAGCCACCAACACTGGGGTCTGGGAAGGTAGCCAAATGCCACTGAGGACACTGGAGCAATAAATCATCCTCCTTCCAACATCTGCAGGCCCCAAAGGCTAGCCCCTTGCCGATGATGATCTCGCCTCCCACCCCCTGCTTTTTATCCTGTCCCTCTCTGACAAAACACCTATTGTCACCGCCTGAGTGAAGAAGAGTCCTTTTTCCTTTACAAAGGCCCTCTGAAGCCAAGTTGTGAGCTGCCAGAGAAGATGCCTATGTCTCGGCAGGGAGTCTATATCTCACTCTTTTCCTCTGTAGTTCATACTTTTTCTCTCTCACGGGGGTCACCCAAAGCCTTTCACTCTGGCTTCATATTCACATAAAGACATCAAGAAAAAGAAAAACCACACCAGAAAGAATTATTAGGCATGGCTGTCAAATGCTTTATGGGGGGGGGGGTAGGGGGGGGGGGTTGGGGGGTGCGGGGAGGAGATGAAGAGCGAGGGTGGTGGGTGGTGGGGTAGGGGTGGGTGGTGGGGGGGGGGGGGGGGGGGGGGGGGGGGGGGGGGGTGGTGGGGGGGCGGGGGAGAAAGAACAGTAACTCTTTATGTGCTGGCATTGTTCTAAGAGCTAATGTACCGCTGCTTGCGTGCAGCTCGCAGGAAGACGTTCCATGCCTTCGGTTACAGAGCCCTGTTAAACTAGAACACTGTGTTTCAGCAAGTGGGCTTTTGGGTTTCATTTCTAGTTTCTTAGCAGGTTTTCTTAGAGCACGGGTCGCTCTTGCCCGAGCCTGCTTTCCTGAAGAACTCAGTTTGTTTGTTTATTGGCTGCCATTTGCATGCCATTTCTCCACCGCAGTGATTTTTAGGATCAAAATACATCAACCTGTCCTCAGCCCACTTTGGCGTGTGAAAGGAGCTTAAAAACCCAGGCACTGTCCCCACCAAACCCTGCCCAAGGTCTCGGTGTTTCCTCAATGAATGAGCCAAGCTGCTTTAGTGCAGATGAGCTGGAGAAATGAGAGAGGAGCCTCCTGGCCCCTCTTCTGCTGCAGTGGAGAGGCACGAGGTGCTGGCTGCTCCCGGTGCCCATTTGGTGCCAGTTCCTGGTTGTGAAGTGGCCCATTTAGGGCAGGTTTCCTCTGAAAATCTTTGCTGAACCTGCTCCCCCCATCTCCCTCCACTGCTCCCGGGCAACTTTGGAGAGCTGTGAACTGGAGGCTTCGCAAACAAATCCCCTGCCCCAGGTTCATCCAGATGCCACGTAGCCAAGTGTGCTTTTAACCCTTTGAAGCTGTCTTCCTTTGCTTACTGAGCAGTGGGCAAGCTCTGCCAGGCATTACTTTAAGAAGATCCTGCTGCCTTGGAGAGGAAGATAAATGAAAAACTTCATTTCATCCTTTGGAAGGCTGAGACTGTAAAGTTAACAGTCGAGTAACCTATTAAAATTTACAGTGCAAGGCATCAAAACAGAAGAGAAGTGCACATGTAGAAAGTTTAAAGCATCCTTATAAAAAGCCGGAAACCTAACACTGCATTCCTACAAATTATTCCCTTAGCAAACATTTTTATTTCCAATTAGTAAAAGAAAAATTGCTAATTTGCTGCAGTTGGACAGGCCTGACGTCTCAATCTGCAAAGTGTCAGTGCTGTGAAAGGAAATGTTTCACACTGTGCTGGAGAGAGAGAGCAGCTCTAAAGAGGGTCAGGGCATCGGGCCCAGAAACCAGATTGACTGGCCATAGTGCTAAATTACTCACACAAGACATACATTGTCTGCAGTGCCAGCTACAGAGTACTCACTTTCTCATTCTTTCCCTTTTTTAGTTGGTGCTGGGGGGGTGAGGGGATGGCAGGGCACAGCAGAAGGGGGGCATGGAAGAGAAAAGGGAGGAGGGCTCTGTTGGCAGCAGCCAAGTGCGTGGTCTCATCCTCTGCTTCTGCCTGAAGACAGACTCTGGACAGTGCAGTGAGGTGAAATACCACCCAGCTCCATCCACAGCCAGCTGGGGAACCAGGCACCCTCTGTTACAGCACAGAGATGAGGTGGACTGAGGTTAGTGTTGTGCTGGAGATAAAGGCTCAGGCTGTTGATGAGCAGCCCCTCCAGATCCCTGTCAAGCTCCCAAATAATGACTACTTTCTAAATGCCCATCTCACCATCTGCCTGGGAAAAAGTTCCTTGTATTTTTGGTTTCTCTTTCTTCCTCTCTGCTCCAAGCCCACGTGTGTTGGGAGGACTCATTAGCTGAAAGATGGAGCAGTGATATCCAAGGTGTGAAGTGCTTATGAGCTTCAGCTATTTACTTAAATCCTCCTGACAGGCAGCACATCGGGGGTGTAGCAGGGACTGACTTTGTGCAACTTCTTAATAAGCTGCTTGGAAGTAACATTTCATTTTGTGAAGATTCTGGTATCTTTTGGAGAGTAACTTCAGTGTGCTAGACACATCTTAATTCCTCTCTCCTGTCTGAAAGGAACTGGCATGAGGCAAGCACTGATTTATGGGTGCTAAAAAAAAAGAAGCAGAATTCCAGTTAAATTGATGGGAGACCAATTCTCAGGAGTAGCTTTTAGCTTTGCCTGGAAGGAAGCTGTTGCACCTCGACATAACAATTTCCACAGCCCCTTTCCCAACTAGACAGGTTCTGGGTTTCTTTCTGCTGATAATCCCACCAGGACCTTTGTTTTCTGATAAAAGTAGATTCCAGGGGAGAAACCTAAACACATTAGAGGCTCCATTCCACCCTCTGCATACTTCTGAAAACCTGCCCAGGGTTTCCTGTGTGTTACACAGAGCAGAGAGCTGCTCAGTGCCCCTGTGGCACAGTCCCCTCCAGCCATCACAGGGACTGCTGAGAGCTCTCTGCAGCTGCCACGATAAGACAGTAACATTTTCAATATGTCCCTGTTAAAAGGAAAAAAAAAAAACCCAAAACAAAACAGGACTTTGCCTTTAGTCAGATAACTGAAGTAGGAATAGGATGGTTTCTTTCTGCCAAGCATGAAGATGCTGTTCTCCAGGGCCATGCAGCCCAGCAGGCAGTGGTTTGTGATCTGATAGGAAAACAGTACTACTGAGTTAAGGGAGGAAAAGCAGTTTATTTTGGGTTCCAGGTTTGACTGTTACAGAATAGAAGGTCAAATATGTGTTTCCTATTTGAGACAGACTTTTCACGGTGCTGGCTGCCAGAACAGGGAGCTCCAGCCCTCTGTGCATGAATCCAAGCCTGTCAGGGAATCCAGGAATTGGTTTCCATTGAGGAGTCACATTCTAGCATCCAGTGCAGGAAGGGGAGTAAAGGAGAGAGTGATTCAAGCTTCTGGGAGGGTTCAGGAAGTTTTTCTTGGGGTTGGGTGGAAAGATCTCTGAGCTGTAGTCTGTATTTGAAGAAGCAATTGCAGTTGTCTCCATGTCAGTGTTCATTTTCTTTGCCTTTTCTGAGACAGAACTTTGCCCCACACCATTTGAAAAATAATTTTAAGAAGCAACTTGTACAGGAAACAACAACAAATGCTCAAAAATGGTTTTGGTTTTTGGTTGGTTGGTTTTTATCTGCTTTTGATTTCTTTGGTTTTTGTTGTGTGTTGTTTGTGGTGTGGTGGTTTGTTTGCTTGGTAGGGGTTTTTTTTATGTGTGTGTCTGGTTTGGTTTTTTCCCCATTATCCTGCTATGCCAAGACAGCAGAGTGTGAGCAGTGGTGGCTGGAGCCCCTCGGGCTGCTACCTGGCTGTGCCCTCATGTGTGCCACTGGGGGGGTGGTACTAGTGGTTCAGAAGCTTTTCCAGGTGAAGAAATTTGGGATTTCTCAAGTCAAATCAAGTAAAACCCACCAGTTTTCTTTGCCAGCCAGTGCAGGGTGCTGGAAGCAGGAGCCAGGAGCAACCTGGGCTGTGCACTCCCACTGAGTGGACACTCACCCCACACCAGAAGCCAGACCGGGTGGCAGAATAGCCCTGAACACCCTGTTCCTCCTGCTGCAGTGTTTGGGGTTTTTTTCTCCCCCCAGTTCCACAGGACTGGAGGCAGTCCAGGCACTTTACATAAGCAAACACCTTCACCTCCCAGCCTGGCTCCATCACAGGGGCACATTCTGCCAATCAGCCCTGGTACACCCACTGATGCCATAACCCCGACCACAGAGGGTGGCTCTGGACGTGTTTCCATGCATCTGGGAGCTTCTGATGTGTGCTAAGAGGGGAAGTCAGTGCCTTCCATCATATGGGGGTCACCTTCTTTTTTTTCTTCTTCTTCATCCAACCTTTGGTATCATCCTTCAAGCAAAAAAAAACCCCAACGTGTTCATGTTCTCTACGAATCGTTGCTGTAATTATAGCTGTGCTTGGCCACACAGGGATCATTTGGAAACCAGATGTCCCATTTTCTAACCTCTGCTGCAGGGGCAGTGGCTGGCCACATCAACTTCACAGTCCATATATTTATCTTTTTTTTTGTGGAAATAGCCTTGATGTCCAGAAACAGCTCAGCAAATTGGCCTCGATCTGTAGTTTTAAAAAGAATTTGGGGCTAATTTGCTGTTGCTTGTGGTTTTTATCATATTTTTTCCTCAGTGGGCTTTGCAGTTCAGTACAGCAGCACTGGCCAGCCCTGCTGTGGCTGGTAGCTGTGGGGACCCACATGTCCAGTGCTGGAAAAGAGCTTCCAGCAGCAGTAATCTCCAATTCTCTGGCAGCCAGTGCAGGTGCTGCTGCTGTACTGGTGTGGAGTTCACCTCCTGCCTGCTCTTGCAGGTCAATCAGGGTGAGTCTAATACTTTGAAGGGAGACATTTAATAATAGCCCAGGGAGTTACAGGGATGATGTTGTTGCTGCTTCCCAGTTGATGCCTCAGAATGATGTTTGGATGGACCTGAGCTGTTAGAGGTGACTCCAAACAGGGCTGTGCCAGGACCTTGGAGCTGCTTTTTGCCCTGGTTTGATGACCAAATGCCATCCTGGATTATTACATTGGGCATTCTCAAGTGCAGCCAACACTCTCAAATGGAAATGCTACTTGAATATTTGCCCTTACCTCTTCTGCAGGTTGCTTTGGGTTGGTAGATACTCACTGTGGTAGATACTGAAGCTGGTCATGGTTCAGTTAGTGTTTTCAGATTCCTAATACCTGCAGAAACTATAAAACACTATGGACTTGGCCAGGATGGTGGTAGAACATAGCAAATGTAGAATAGTTACTTCTGACTGAGCTGTAGGGATTTGGGTTTTTTTCTTCCTTGATTGTTTGTTTCTTCCTCAGAGTTAGTTACAGCAGAGGAGACAGTTACACTACTGAGAGATAAGCCAGGCTTCAAAGTCTGAATTGATGTGTGTATAATTCTGAGCTGACTGGGGTCAAAGGTGTTTGCAGCTGAGGAGGAATGACAGCCTTATTGTTCAGATTAGGTCTAAGGAGCTTGGAACTCAGTTTCTCAAAGCCAAAGACTGTGATTTGGACACGTCACTTAATTTCTTGTCTCTGTCTTGTCTGTAAAGTTGGGGTGGTGCTCCTGCTCCTTTCTTTTCTCACTGTATCTGCTGCATTTACTTGTTTCACAAGGTTTTAGAGGCAGACTCATCTTCATACTTCATGTGTGGAGAGCACAGCTGGGCTTCAGTCCTTTGTCCTGGTTGCTCCTGGTAATAAATGCTGGGAAGCTTGGTCAGGATGAGTCTCCAAGCCTATTGCTTGAAGATGTTTGCCACCTTTCCTACACAGCCAACCAGCACTGAGGGAATTCTGATTTTCCCCATGCTGATTCCTGTGTTTCCCCAGCCGTGCAGAGCTGGCCGAGGCTCCACGTGGTTTTGAGCCCAATTTGCTTTTTGAAACAGCCTGAAAGGAGCTGACCTGTGCTTTGGAGAAATGGCAGCAGTGGAAGCTGGTCCTAGGTGGTCCTGCCACAGAAGGTGTTTCTTGCCCTAAATGATCAGATAAAGGTCAACTCGTGTCCCCTTGGCCGTGACGCAGCCAACAGGAGCCTTGGCTGTGAAGCAGCTGCTGATTAGCATTGGTGAGCAAATGGCTTTGCATTTTATAGCTGCTGTTATCTGAAACTAATAAAAACACAAAGCCAGTGATGAGTCGAAGGTCATCTCATCTCCACTGAGGTGGGCAGTACTCAACTAAGCTCAGGATTCCACACACTTTTTTGTCTAGTGTAGTCTGTAAGTAAAAGATTTTGAACTAGGGATGTAAATCAGGGATGTGTCCTGACTTCCCATTGCTTCAACTCAAGTTTTCCATTTTCATTTATTGCTCCCTAACCTCCATCTCCAGCAGACAACAAACCAGTGTGTTTCAGACCCAGTCTGGTGCCAGTTCAGTTAACTGAGCACTGGGCAGGTTGAGAGAGACTTTTAGAAAATCCAGTTTAATAGAACATCTATTGAAACATTGAAAATGCTCACCTTTCAGGGAAGCCATTGTGCCAAGTGCAACCTAAAGAGACAGCAATAAATCACCACACCATGCACCTCAAATAGATAATCAATTTAATTGAAAGCATCAATAATCATAGTTTGACATTTATTACCCTGTGGATGTTTTATCTTTTAGGCTGGGGGACAGCAGGGCAATGATGAATACCAGTTCTGCCATGGAACACAATTATGTGGTGTAAGGAAAAGGATTTTATATTCTGGGTGTGGGGAAAAAAAAAAGGTAGTCAAATTAATAATTGAATCAGATTAAAATGTGTGAGAAATAAATGCACAGAATTCAAATGCCTGTAACTTGAATTCTGGTGTATATAGCTCATGAGATAACACTGCAAATGCTGCTTCATGTGTTCTTTTTAGTGGCTTAGGACAGCAACTCTCAGGGCCAAGACTCCTCCTGCAGAATAGCATCTCCTTTTCACACATGCACAAGAGAAAGCCCAAAGTTCTTTTGTTGTTTGTTCTCACCTGGTCACTTTGCTGTGTATCCTCAAGGTGGAAAACAGTGTAGAGGTTCCAGCAGCTGTGTGGGCTGGGGGAGCAGAGGAGGGCTGGAAGTTCTCTCGTGCTTATTTCTCAGTGAAGGAGGAATGTCCCTTCTCACCTGCAGAGCTGTTTTGCTGTAGAATGCCCTCAGAGCACCTTCCTCTGCATCATCTGAGGGTGGTGACAGGGTGGGTGTCTCTGAGCTTGTTGGGACCCCCCGGACTGCCCAGGCTGTGCTGCCTCCAGCTGCTCCTCACACAGCCTGGAAGGCTGTCAAGAATGTGGAAACCCCACACTTCTAAAACTTAGGGTAGTGGGATAAGTTATTCCCCAAAACTCATTTGTCTGTGTTGGTTTGAATCAGTCGAAGCAGATGCTGTATCTGCTTGGTTGGTTTTGAGGACTCTTGCTTAAATAGCTTTTAATTTCAGAAAAGCATGTTAAACTCTGAATATTTCCACCAACTTGATTTTCACAGCCTGGATACGGTGTAAAGTTCTTTTTGCTGTTTTTGTGTTTTGAATGAAAGCACAATTTAGAAGCCATGTGGACTGGTAGATAACACCACTGCTGTCCTGGCAAAGTGAGAGCACTAAAGTCAGTCTTTTGAAGGTGAGGGGTTAATCAAGCTGAGCTCTTGTCCCAGCAAAATGTCAGCCAGATTATTGCTTTGGGTATAATTGTCATGTTTTTTGTAACCAAAAGGCTGGATGTTTAAATTAGGGAAGGAGAATATTCAATCCTGAATTATAAGTTTGCAGTCAAATTGACAGCCTTGGCTGTAGCAAAATAAGTAATTATATAACATAATGTGGCTTTTCTTTTTCTTTCTCTGTTTTAATCCACTGCTTTTCCTGCTACCAGAACTCATTCTTTCATTGGTTTAAACAGAAGTTAAATGCACATCTCAACTCCAGTGGGGACATTCAGGAAGCCTGGTTGTGATGAGGAGCACCACGCACTCACCCCGAGCTGCAGAGTCCCCTCTGGAACTGTCTCAGTGTTCTCACAGAGCAGTGTCAGGTCATCAGAGTCTCCCACAGCAGGAGCCTGGGGCTGTTGGGTTGAGGATGATGGTGTTTTTGTGCAGAACTCCTCTCACAGCTGCTCATCCCTTTGTGCTGGGAGGAGGAGCAGCCGGGACCCTCTGACTTGCCAGGTTTTGGTGCCTTTCCAGCTCTCTCTGAACAGGTGCCATGGGCAAACTGGGGGAAATCACCACAGCCTTTGGCTAATGAGTTCATCCCCCCTGGCCTGGGCACCCAGCAGGACAGGCTGACCAGGCAGCCTCGTTGCTTTTGCAGCCTTGCTTTGCACTTCTCAGTCCCAGGAGGTTCAGGGTGTTGAGGAAGAGAAGAACCACATTTCTGAGAATGTTCAACTGCTGTTATGTTATTCCCACAAAGCAACAGTTTCCTTGATGGCACGTTCAGATTATTTGGTAAGATAGAATCTCTTCACTGTACTCCAATCAGTGATTATTTACTTTGAGCTGGCAGCTAAAAAAAATGCTTTACTTCATTAAAGCCCCTTCAGTGGCTGGAACACGTTTGGTTTCCAGCGTCTGGATACATTATGGACATTTCTTTGTCTATGATCTATTGGTGGTAGTTTTTAAGATGTAAACAGAAATGCTCTTTGGCAAGATCGTGTATGGAGCCATCTTTTAACCTCAATGTTCCTTTTGGCACGAGATTAAAAACCCCTTGTAATCAATGCTCAGAGCTGAATCTCCCAAGATTTTCTCCAGAACTTTACTTGGAGTGTTTAATAACAATAAGGGCTGTGTGTGCTTTTCAAAACTTTTAATGAAAAAAAGAAAAACTTGGTGGTTTTTGTTTTGGTTTTGTTTTTTTTTTTTTCTGGTACTGTACTGGAAGAAGCTCCAAATGTAGAATCTGTTCTAATTCTGAGAGTGAACAACTGGAATTAGTAAGGATAACATATGGAATTGCTGAAAAATCTCTTTGCTATTTTGGCTTCAGAAAGTCTTCTGCAGAAATTGGAGAGTTTTCTGAGCAAGCTCTGTGACAGCAAGGACCACAGCTTGGGGCTGGCTGGCAGAGCAGGGAGAAGGGTTTTGTCAGGTGTCTTTTTGAAGTGGCTGTTGTGAGGTTGTCTCTCCAAGGGAACAGCAGCAGACAGGTAGTGGCCAAGTTCTGCCACCACATGGGATGAAGAGCTCGCTGTGTGAACAGGCTCATTTCTCTAGCTACTCATTGGCTCTTGCACTTGGGGTTCTGTCTGGACCAGGGCTTGGTTCTCTTCTGGGGAATAAAAGCCCCTTTCTGTCTTGGAGGCTAGAGGTGGTCGTGGTGGAAAGAGGTGGCACTCCTGATGCTCCTGGAGAATGAGCAGACCTCGTTTGCTCCAGTGCACGTGCACTGGTGCCAACTGATGGATCCCAGTGATCTGTTAGCCTCTGTAGCACTGCAGCAGATCTCCTGGAACAACTGCAGAGATGCATCTGAATTTTCTGGACCCTGCAGTCCCCCAGATCCAGCATTCTGGCAGAGGTGCCAGCAGGGTGCTGACAGAGAGCTCACTCTGGAAGTGCCGGGTGTTTTCTGGGGGCTGGGGTGTAGCAGCCTTGCTTTGGCAACAGGGTGGTAGAGCTGGGGGGTTATCAGCAATCACTCATCACTCCCAATTCCCTGTGCCACTGGGATCTTGCTCCTCAGGGTATGTTGCCCTCACACCTCATCTGGAAGAGCTGTAAGAAGAATGCAGCCAAGAAACCTGAAGAACTGTAGCCCCATGTTCAGAAGGAGCTTTGTGATAATCAGAGGCTCATCAGAGCACTGTGGAAAACAGACCCCACTGTGTTCTTAGTGCTCTGTGAAGCTCTGTTGAGTGGTATTACTGCCCACCTCAGTTTTCCCATGTCCTGTCTCTGTTATGGTGTGTACTTCTTAAAGCAGAGCCCACCCCCAGCCCCCGATGACTGAAACTCTGCTGGGAGTTCAACAGCTGCCTGGAAAAGCAGCTATAATGTGAGAATGTGTAAAGAACACATTCTTTCAGATCACACTGAAAAGAGAACTGTTATATAAACAGATGGGAGGATGCCATTGCCCTGGAAAACCATCCGAGTGGTGCCCCAAATTCCACTTTGGCACAAGGGGGTTCAGGGGCACAGCAGAAGAATGAGTTGTGCTCTGGAAAGACCCTCTGGAAACACTAAGTGTGAACTGCTTGGTTTGGGGAAAAGAAAACAACGTGTTGGGGAGCAGAGACACTGAAGACAATGTGATTGCCAGTGACTGTCAGAGCAGAGCACAAAGCATTCCATTCAGCTTGGTGTTCCCTGTGGCACTCGTGCTGACAGTCAGCTGCTGGTTCTAGTCCTCAGGCCTCCTGTCTGCACTGGGATTGACTGGAAGAGGTGGAAGGGGGTGCCAAGTGATGCCTGGTACTGTTTTTGAGACAGAGGGAAGGGAAAGGAAAAGCTCCTGAGTGCTTTTCTGAAGGGATGCAGCATGGGCACAGAAACTTAGGCAAAGGCTTCTCTAGCATTCTCAGAATCCACATCTCAAGACAGCTTGTCCAGGGACAGAACTGACCTCCAGCACAGCCTGTGTGGTGCTGGGGGGGGGTGTTGAGCTGCAGCTGGCAACAGCTGGGCAAGGCTTTCATCTGTGGTTGCTCTTTCTCTGCTGCTGGATTGTGGAAGAAGAAAGCAGCAGGTCTGAGCTGCTGAGGTGGGTGTCTCTCAGTGTGGGAGGGAGGGCAGAAGCTCTTTTCCCCCAGCACACTGCCTGGTGCTCGTGGCATCTGTGGTGTGAGAGATCTTAACGAGCTGAAGGCTCACATTCCTCCATCTCTGAAGCTGTAAGAGGCTCAGTGCAGCCTTCCCTGTCTAGCCAGGAGGGGTTACTCTTCTCTCCCAGGAACTACTTAAAAAGCCTTTGAGAGGCTTTTAAGGGATTTTTCTCTTCAGGTTCCATCCTTCCTAGAAGCTCACTTGGGACAAGTGCCAAGTATCTGCATAGACACAAGTTCTCTGCTCCTGAACTGGTTTTACTGCCATTGTTTTAGGAAGTTTGGGAAATGGGACCAACCCAACGAGCAGCACTGTGGCCATGAAGCAGTTTTGTCTCAGTCATTGTCCTCCAAACTGGAGAAAGCAAAAACTGTGCTTCTGTCCCTGCTGATCCACAGCATAGCATGTGATACACTGTCATGGATTTATTCTAAGTGATTCATATTTATTGTTTATAGAGATGAAAGATGACCTTAGGTTTAATTTATATTTTTTTTTTAGCTTGCAATTGGAAATCTCTGATCTGTCAGTTCCTGGAATGTAGCTGGTTTACAAACCAGATAGACACTCAAGATGACATTCCCTCCAGGGAAGCAGGGGAGCTCTACCCAGCCCTGCTACATCACAACCTGGAACACTAAACAACCTGTGTAAGACAGCAGCAGCTCAAGAGAAAAACAGAAACTTATTTTCATTTGGACTCCCCAAATTCCTGTCTCCAAGAAAATGCCTTGAAATTGGCACCCACTCTCTGTCTGGCCAATTAAATAAAATATTGACCTTTTCTAAACACAATATTATCATTCCAAGCATAGTAGTATCCAGTTCTGAGATTGTTTCTGCAGCTCTCAAAAAGGAGCTCACCTGGCACCCTCTATCAATTCAGATAAAGCAACACCATGTGCTTTTTAAATAAGAAACTGATTGTGCCAAAGTCTGAAGTTAGTCCACGGAGTAATTCCCTGTTAACTTTTCTTTATAGTCTCATTTGCTTAATATTGTTTCTGAATAAAGGAAGGCAAAGTGCCCTTTTCTGTCCCTCTTGTTCTCTTTCCTTGCACAGAGTGTTACTACAGGGAATTCCTCTCCAAGGTAACTTACCAACTCAGAGTAAGCACTTACTCTGTGTTTGAGCAGCAGTGAGTTGAGGACAAGTGGCACCAGGGTGGCCCGGCCAATAGCAGGAGCTGCTCCTTGTGCTTAACTCAGGCCACGAGAGAAACACTGGTGCAGAAAACCCCCCGTGCAAGGCTCTTCATATCTACAGCTTATCAAAGACTTATTTAGCTAAAATAAATGAGAGGTAAGTGACATAAGCTTCCCTCAAGCTCTCTGTGCTGGTTCCCATCCTGGAGAAGCTGGTCCCTGGGCAGGAGGGCTGAGGAGCCGCGTCCTCCGGACACCTCCCGTCGGCCTCGTGTTCCTCTGCCAGTTCTGAGGCTTTAATGGGCCATTTTTCTTACTGCATCACACTGACTGACTGTGACCTTGTCATGTTAAAGTGACAGTTAGGTTATCCTGCTGATGGGTATCAAACTGACATAACCCATCCCTTCTGTCTGAGTGCCAGGCAGGGAGACATTCCCAGACAGGCTGCGCTCCCCCGGACGGTACCAGCTATTAGGAGGCTGCTGTTTTCATTCACTCCTTTCACAGGGTGAGCAGCAAAACTGAGCTGCTAAATGAGACAGTGCATTTCCCACTTCAGACTTTGGAAATTGGTGGGAACGTTGCATATTGGCTTTATTTTCCTTCAAGTGTGATTAATGATCAAAAATCTCCATGTCACAGCTTAGCTATTTAGCTTTGGTGCTGCACTGTGGTTGCTGTGGAAGGCCATTATTTTGATGGAACTGAGGATAAGCTCGAGATGTAGCTGCAGTTTATTGAGCTGGATTTTTGGCAAATTCAGTATGCAGGGAATGGCAAGTTGGCTTTTATGTTTGTGCTTGTGATTTGACATGGTGGCATGTGGGGAACTAGGACACTTTTAGTGAGCTCAGCAAACTTGTGTGTGACTTGGGCAGAGAAAAGGCTTGGCTTTTGAACCGAGGCAGGCAAATATGCCTGTGAAAAAATGTATTTGTTATATGCTCTTTAAATGTGGTAACCCAATTTGTAATCCTTATCAGTGTCTCTTTAGGCTGTGAGGAAGAGAAGTAAATGAGGTAATTTTTCTCTGTTCTTTCTCAAGTTCTTAATTGCATTATTTTTATATTTAAATAAGGATGGAAGCTGTGATGGGAGAGGCCAAAGTTCTGTATCTTGAGTCCTGAAGAAAAAAATACCTTGGCCCATCTAATCCTAGTCCTTCTCTTTGGCAACTGTGTGCGTGGAGAGGTCGAAGTGCTGAGATTTTCTTGGTTCCTGCAGTACTGGTGTCAGTTGGTTTCAGCTCCAACAGAAGATTTAGTGATGAAGGGGATTTTTTAAGAAAAAGGAACTGCTGTTGATGTTGCCATGAGGGTTTGCAGGTTCCACTTGGAGGGAGAAGAGCAGGGCTTTTCTGAAAGTCTTGCCAACAGAATTCCAATGTCACCCCAGGGATACCAAGAATGAGGCAAATTAGCTGGATATGAGCCTCACCCAAAGGGAGGCTGGTGCTCCAGCAGTGAATTATTCTAGGGACTAGGTGGTGTTTTTGCTGAATCCATGTCTCAATGCACTTCTACCCACGGAGGGTATTTCCTAAGATAACAGGTATGATTAGATACTAAGATTGGAGTGCCTTGCCTTGTATAGATTTATACCCCAGTGTGTGTCCTGGATGGAAAGGCTGCAATTAAATATGAAGTATGTGCTCCTCAGCCAAAGCCCAGAGGTGCCCATATGTCAGATCCAAGTGCGTGTCAGCATCACCATTCTGGAAAGATGGATGAGCTCTCTTTATTTACTTATGATTATTACTGATCATCTTAACAAACAGGTTATCAATATATGAAAAACAGAGGAAGCCCATTTGTATTATTCTGTCAATAGCAAGGTCACTTCTATAACTAAAAAGGGTCGAGAAGAAAAGACAGATGGGTCATCTCAGGCTGTCCAGTCCGTGCAGGTTGCTGCCAACAGCAGGGCTGTCTCTGGGCTTCTCTCTTCAGGATGATTTTTTTGCTGGGATAACAAATAGCTCTGGCTGTGTTAAGTGACTGTGGTATGTGGTTCAGAATTCACAGTTGCTGACCCTGATCTTCCATTCTGCTGGAGTGGAGATGGAGCTGAGCAGTTCAGAGGGCACACTGTGTCACAGGATCTCACGTTTTCTTTAGCAGGAGAGTCTGCTAGGCACGTTCCTGAGTTAGAAGATGAACAAGCTGAGTAAATACAGATACAGTCAGTGCTTGCAACTGCTGCTTTAGTCCTTAGACTGTACACACACTTAGCACTAGAGAGAAGTGTCCCTTTTGTCTCTTCAGAGCTCAGGTTTATAACGGAATTTCCCTTCAGGAAAAAGAGAATAATATTTGAAAGGGTATTTTTAAAAGAAAGTAATAATTAATGGAAACTTTTTTCCCCCCTCGTATACTTTTCTGGGAGATGTTTCAAGAAGTGAGCACAATACCAGAGAAGACTGGAGGCTTCCATTGTAAACTGGGACTTACCCTTCTATCTGGAGTCACTACAGATTGCAAAGGGGGGTGGGCACTTGCTATGTAACTGTTCCAACTCTGCTCCAGGGTCCTTCATTCCCACTCTTTGTAGTTGGTAAAACCTTTTTCCTTTGAAGAATAATATCAAATAGGTGGTTGCTAAAGGTGATGTTGGATTGCTGGGTGAAGAGGAAGAAGAGAGGGAGGAGGTTTGATGTGGTGCTGTGTGAAAGGGAAATGCATCTCCAGCTCGGATCCGAGGGTCCCGTGCCATGAATAAAATAAGATTTCTTTTAGCACAACTGCCAAACTATCAAGTGCATTTCTCATGCTCATTAACACTGGACTTTAAGAACCCGATAAGAATGCAATATAAAATCAAAGAGCCCCTAAAGACTGTGAGATTATATTTAATACTCTCCTATCACCAGGCCCTGAGTGCTTGGCAAGAGAAACGGTGACATTTACTAATCAGTACCCTCTCTTATTTGTCTTGGCTGAAAGTCTCAAGTCCTCAGCTTATTGAAGTTATTACAAATGCTCTCCATTAGATTCTGTTTGACTTCCTGGTATTTGCAGTTGAACTCGATCACAACGTCATGCAGCAGTTATGTCTTTCAAAGGGGATGCAGGAGTTGCCATACCACGTATGTAAATGGCATGTTTATTTTCCTTCTCCCACTCTTTGTTCTTAAACAAATTCCTTAATGTTTGACATTCGTTCTTCTTAACATTAACTACCCCTGAGTCTTTCCTGCGCCTCTCTGGGTGCCCAGGAGTGTGCAGCATGTGATAAGAAGGTGATATTTCTTAGCCAAAGATGACTTGGGACGTTCCCTTCTTTGAACACCCTGTGGTGATTCACCTCTGGAAGCTGCATTTTGTTCTCCTGAGAGTTGGCTAAGGGGAAAAATTCCTCTGTAAAGCCCTTCAGGACTCAAGGCACAAGCGAGTGCAGAGGTTTTCCCTGCAGCAGGTCACCAGAAATTTTGGGCCACAGATCCCTCCTCGTTCTGACCATTTTTCACCCAGCACTGGAGCACCTTTTTGTTCAGACTTTCAGCTGAAAAATAAATGGTTATAAAATGGTCTGTGGAGTGCATACCACAGCTTTGCAGGCTGTTACTGGTCCACAAACCACAGTTTGGCTGCTCTACAGTGTTCCCAGTTGTGCTGGGGTTGCCCTTAGCAGTGAATGGTTGGTTTATTCTTTATACTCTTTTCAGCCCTTGGCTTGTTTCTTGCCAGTCAGAGTAGAGCTGTTCATCCTCCTTCGCTCACCAGCCAGGAAAGGAAATTCTTCCTCTCAAACAAGAGCTTTCCTCCCTTTCCTCTTAATTCCAGGCACATTCGTTTCAAATTCCCAAGGCAGGATATTGAAAATTTCCTCAACTTAATAAGGCTTCACAAATTTGCTATAGAAAATGTGAAATTTTTGGTAAATTGGTGGCTAGAAAGTGCTATAAAATCCCCCTGGTTTAAAAATACAGCTAATGGGAAAAAAATCTGAAGTGCTGAATGGTTTTCTGTGGGTTCCTTCTCCCTCTGGCTTTCCAATGAAAGAGCATCATCTCTGTGACTCAGCTATTGTGGGGTTGGGAGCTGATGGGTTTTAAGGGCTGTTCCAGCTCCTGAATGCCAAGTTTAAGAGGCAGCTCTCGGCCCCAGGCAGAGCCCCTGCTGTGTTGCCTGCAGCTCTCAAAGCCTCCTCCTGCTTGTCCTCTGTGCTCTGGAGGATGCAGGAGGCCGGAGGGTTTCAGGAGGCACAGGCTGACACTTTGTGCCATGATGGGGCAGCTGCCCAGGGCAAATCCAGCCACGATCTAAACTTGGCAACCCCAGGACAGGTTTGTGTGTATTTTAGCAGTATTTCCTTAGTGCCACGTTCCTACACTTCTGTCCTGAGGAACCTGCATCCCTTTGAGGTCTCCTACCAACAGGGATTATCTTGTCTGCACAGAGAAGGGCTCTGGAAGGGGCTGCCCAGGGAGGTGGTGGAGTCTCCTCTGGAGACACTCAAGACCCACCTGGATCTGTTGCTGGGTGACTTGGTCTAGGTGCCCCTGCTCTGGCAGGGGGGTTGGACTAGATGATATTCTAGGTCCCTTCCAATCTCTAACATTCTGTGATCGCAGAGTGGTTATATCTTTACTACCAAAAAATAACATTTTTACTAACTCTCAATAATGGATTCACCAAGTGCATATATTTTGACATAGATTATCTTTTTTATGTAATACAATATTTGGAATTTTAGTAGTACCTACAGAACTGAATAATCAGTTTATTTTTGTGTCCTATGATAATTCCATGGAACTGTTTGTCTGTTTGTTTTTTAGTAATGCAGAGAAATGAACAGTGCAACTATAGATTGCACTGAAAAAGCATCTTCCTTTAGACTGGACCTGCTAATAGTGCTCATTATGTATGTGTATAAAGATGCTTGCTCATGCTTTAGAATATTTATTCAAAATTACAGATTGATTTCAGAGATATATGTAAAATAATATTTGTTGAATATTTTAGTGTTGGTTTGGAAAATTAAACATTTTTTATGTTTGTATTTGATCTATCTGGTCAATAATAAGTTGGTAAATATTATTTTGAGCTTCTAAGCATTTTTCAGAAAACATACCAGTTTTCAGACCTGATAACTTTTCTGATAATACAATAATTAAATTGTCATAGGTTAAAGAAGTTCAAATTTTATACCTAAAACCAAGTGAAGCATATATCTCTTTTATGAAGAAATTCTAGACGTTATAGGATTCAGAGCCTTTCAGAAAATAGTGTGAAATTGTTCTTGCTTATATCTGTATTGAGTGCTCTAGACCTTTTTATTCATAAGCTAGTGGGCTAATTTCAACATATTTTAGAGCTGGCTGCCACCTAGTGGGAGCGTTAGGAATAGTTTGGGGTTTTTTTTAAGGCTGGAGGAGCTAGGGGAGATTGAGTTTGTGGTTTGACTTTATTAAATCGGTAATATCAATTGTGAGTGTCTAAATGGATAAATTTAGGCAAAAGTGACGAGAACAGAACATACATGTCGCTGTCTGGTGAAACACGTTTAAAGATAAACAAAAGGCATCCTCTCTGCTGCTTGTCACATGTGAAACTATTATTCCCTACACTAGGGGGGAAAAAAAAAATATATTGAAAAAGTTGCATCTATTGAATAACATCCCTCTAAGGCAATGCAAAACAGACCGAGCTTCCTTTAGTCTTACCAGCATGAAAAAACTATATTAAAAAAATATCATCTATTATTCAATACAATGTCCTTTAACATCTGCAGAAGTTTTGCATTATAATGACACTGAAAGAACTTTACCCCAAAAAATCTACCAGAAGTTAATGAAAACAGGCTTCACTGTGTTTTTTAAAGATCTACTGCTTTGTGGACAGTGGTACACAAAGCATCAAGGAGTCTATTACATACTTGGCCCCTTGAAGAATCATGGTCATAGACACTGAGAATAGGGTTTTTTTATTGTATGAAGCCACATGCCTTATATCACAGAATCACAGATATTAGGGGTTGGAAGGGACCTAGAAGATCATCTAGTCCAACCCCCCTGCCTGAGCAGGGTCACCTAGACCAAGTCACCCAGGAACAGATCCAGGTGGGTCTTAAATGCCTCCAGAGAAGGAGTCTCCAAAAGCTACCTGGGGAGCCTGTTCCAGAGCTAATTATTTTGCTTATTATAATGCTACCAAACATTATTTTGACTTAAAGTGACACTGCTTAGTAAAATTCTGATGGCCTGCATCATCAGGAACAGTGAAGCAACTTAGTAGAATCACGAACAGATAACTCTGTATTTGCCACAATGATATTTAGGTAATAGTTTCACCTTCTGATTGTGTATTTAAGCTTTATATCTCCAGTACAGTCCACTACTGCAGACTGTTTTCTGAGTAAAAAAACAAATCCTGCTACTCTTAGAATATACTGTTTCAGTTCAGAATTAAGGACAGTGAACATTAGACAGCTCATGTTGGAGCAAACCTAACATTGAACACACTAATTGCCCCTCCTACTGTTCAGTTCAAATCTAACAAGAATCAAGCTGTTCGTACATGCTTTGTGAACAGATGAACACATCAGTCTGTGTCATACCCTATGAGCAGGCAGAGTGCATTATCACAGGTAGCTGAGGAAGTATGTTGAGAGTGCTACTGGTGCATCTTGCAACTATCACAGCAGACAGAAGTCTCTTCATAGGCTCTGGACAGAAAGCAGGACGGTTCTCTTGCTAAGATGTGAGCTCTGAAGGAATGTTGTCCCTCAGAAACTAAACTGATATTCCTGTCCTGTGTAGTGCAGATGTGTCAGGTAACTGAGACCCAGCTTTGTCTCCCCAAGGGGAGTGGGCCATGTAGAAGCACATTTTTCCTACTCTGTAGTTCCAGTTCTTCCTGTATTTTTCACTTTTGTCCTCTTCCTCCATCTATCTTCTTTCCTAACATTCACTTCAGAAGCAATAGTCCTGGAACCTAAGTGAATATTCATTACTTCAGTAATCAGTCTTGCAGCATGTTACTAGGACTCCCTTTCCAAGTGTACTATAAAACTCTATCAGCTTCCTTCAGCAGCCTTCCCCTATAGTATTTGTCTTGTATCCTGGGATACATTTTTATCTGCCAGTCAAAGATAACATATATTAACTACATCTCCCTAGTATCACATCACATCACATAACAGGTTTATATTATGCTGCCAAGCAATTCCTAAAAAAACTAACATATAAAAAGAAAAACAAAACAACAAAAAAACACCAAAAAAAGGTAGCAGTAAAAGTTGTCAGCTTAGATAGAAGTCATTATAACTTTTTTTTTCCACTCAGAAGGTACAGATGAAGCTTTTGTTCAGAGATAGATAATATTTAACCTTTGAACATTAAATATTATTAATATTCAAGCAATGTTCTCTATTGCATCTCTGATTTTTTGTTTTGTTTTGTTTTGTTAAATACGCCTGTATTAAAATTTAAAGTTTACTCATATATAAAACTGCTGACCTTCTAAAAAAATATTGGTTATAGGGAAAAAACTCATGTAAAATGGTACCAGCAGTTTCATTACATCTGCAACTATGTTTCTCACTTAGTGGGTGATTTTAGGATTAAATTTATATTAAAATACTTTTTTTTCTTTTACCATATTTGCAGATAGTATTTTCCACTGGTACACTAGTTTCAGACAATCTAGCAGCAATAGCACAGAGTAACTCCTAAAATAATCTACCTACAATAGCCTGATATTGTAACTGTATTTAAAAGCATGCTACAGAGACACCACGTTAGTGGTGGTGGTAGTCACAATAAGGAACATAGCTGTGTTTGCTACAAATTAAAGCATCTAGCAATATATGGGTGTAAATAAACTTTAATTTTATTATTTTATTACTTTATGAGCTCTTTTTTATATTTGAGGAAACATTATTTGAAATTATGTAGACCTGCACTTCCAGTGTTTCTGGCTCTGCTTACCTATTGAATATATAGTCAATTATCTTGTAGTCAGACATCTAATCTGTCTGAGAAATTAGGATATTTTTAGTAAAAGTAGGTACAAAGTAGTTGATTATTTTCACCTCTGCAGTCTTTGATTAAAGACAATATGCTTAGAGGGGAAAGTCAACAATCATTCCTAAACATATACAAGCATTTAATTGTAGTAATTAATTTATCTATACAAGTCAGTGTACTTTTTAAAAGCTTTTTGACTGAGAATGATTGCCTCATCAGTCTTAAATATAACAGCCTGAAAGAACAAGTGAATTCAGTAGAATAACAAACAGTGCTGAAGAAACCTGAGGCAGCTGCAGGAAACAAAAAGACATTTCCAACTCTGTGCAGAGCTAAACCATGAAGAATGTCACAAATAAAGGTAGCTGAAGAAACAACTGATAGAGCCATAAAAATTAAGTACATCATTTTTACATTGCCATGTAAAAAAAACATAAAAAAATTAAAGAGCAGAGAATCCTTGAGTTGTAATTACAGAAACTATTTTGCAGGAGAGTTTGAAGAATGTAGTAGTATTTGATGCCATTTTTATAAATGTCATATTCCCCATCAGTTTATCTGTTCACTACAAATGAGTATGGCTGTCAGAATGGGAGTCAAAGGTGGCAGATAATGGAAAACAAACATACAGAGAAAGGCATCAAAGCAGGAAAAACAGATAAACAGCTTCAAAAGCATCAATGTTTGTCTGTGCCATTTTGTTGGGAGAGTAGACAAACCTTTGCATTCTCCAAGCTTGCAAGGTTCACACATTCTAAAAATGAAGCCTAAACACTGGAGGGAAGTAAACAAGTCTCAGGAAAGAGAAAGAATGATCATTTTATAGGTTATCATCCCGTGACCCCAGACTGGAAATACCACATAGAGAATGCACTCCACCAGGAAGAAGATTTGTTTTTTACAAGCCTATGTGGAAAGAAAATGAGGTATTGAACAGGCAGAGATCTTTTGGAAAGACTCTTTGGGAGAGACTCAAGACCTGTACAGAAACTGTCTCAAGTAGAAACAGATTTATTTCCATTTAAAAGAGGTCTTGAGTTTAATCAACAATGTTATCATAGCCTTCTTAACACAGATGGTAGGTAGGTACAAGCATCATGTAAATGTGGATCCACACAAAAAGGGGCTACACTTGTGATAGCTCACATTCAAGTTGTTGAACTGCAAAATTTCACCTAGCAATTAATGTAACCACCTACAAAGTGCACCCAGGAGAGACCAAAAAGATCATAGCTCAGTGCTGACAGCACCTTCTCACAAACAACCGTTTCAGCAGGATTTGCTGCACAGTTCACATCTTTTTCCTCACAGAAAGAACAAAGAGTTATAGGGAATAAAAAGACAATGGAAATTAGCTAAATATACAAAATGAGTGCTTTATTTACCTACTTGTTCCTCCAGCTCCTCAATGCCACCAAACTCCTTGGTGCTCACTTTTAGTCAAGTGTGACAGGTAGTGCCTGTAAGAGTAGTCAGATACCTATCAAATTTCCACACATAATCAGAAATGCAATGATATAGAGAAAATATGTTAGGGAGTATAACATAGATGTGAATCGTATATGTAGTGTGGCCATTTTTATTTCTTACAGTGATACAAAGTCATATGCATTTTGGAGAGAGACAGTAGCATTAAAGTTAATCTAGAAAGGAATACCAGGATTCTTCAAGCTTTTTCAAGAAAGTAAATCTAAAATGTTTAGGACCACCTACATAAGATATTACTATTTTCATCATCATTATTATTATTGGGTTTTTTGTTTCTTTCCATAAAAAATAATTTCAACAGAGTGAATTTTAGGCTATTTTCTTTAAGTTTTTCTATTAATAATAATGCTTAAATTATTTTAGTTTGCAGTACTGTAGATATTTGTGTATATTTGTAGTCTTTCTTTCAGTTGATAGGAGTTGTTAGTATTTATAACATCTGTTGTAACTACCCAGGGAAATTCTTATGATTCCCTGAAGAGAAAGAAGGATATTTTTTTTCCCCAAATGGCATAATTGCTGCTGCAGGCAGCTGATAAAATTATTCCCACAGTCTTCAGAACAGCCAGTCCCAAGATGAAACCCAGCACCTGATCCAAACATGATACAGTTCCAGGTTGAGTGGCATAAAACAATGGTTCCTAAATGTGAAGTCTAGACTTCATTGATAATTTTTTTTTATTTGGTCCTATAGTTTTTTCTAGTATATTGAAAAGACTAATATGTTGAGGTTTTCATTCTTTTATGTCATCAAAGTTTAAGGACAGACCTAATAGTCCCTGTCATTGCAGGTTACTTTTGCTAAAACAGTATGCCAGAAGATAATAAACATGCTTGACAAGAAAAATAAAGGTCTCCCTTGTGAACAAATTCATGCTCATGTGAAGTGGCAGAGCTAACACAGTTGGTGGTGGAGCTCAGCATAATACTGACAATATAGATGTAGCACATTAACCTAAGTAAAGGGGCATTACAGAGTTCTGAATGTAGCTTTGAAGAAAATTGAGAACTACTAGTCTTATACAAGACAAATCAGGTGCAGCAGGACTTTTATCTGGTTTTGCTCTACACAATGGGAGGAAAGATGATGCAGTTAAGCAAAAAAAAAAAAATAAAAAAATCAATGGAAGAAGCTGCAGCCTTATTTATTATACTCCAGGTAGTCTGTGGATGATGATGAATGACAGAATAGATTAAATGTTTTCAGTTATTTCACTATCTCTGTGGGCAGGTTTCTGGAGCTTTCATTTTACTTGTTCTCCTGGATCTAGACTGTACACAAACCATAACACTAAAGCCAATATGGAGACATTGACCATTAATTAAATTGATAGACAAAGCTACAAAAAAAAAAAAAAAAAAGCACACAATTTAGTTTTGTCTTGTACCAAAACTTCATGTAAGTATTGCATTAAAAATGGAGAACTGAAAATTCTGCAATGAACAGAGAAAACATATAAAAGTAAGCAGAAAATAATAACTGTTCTCTTTCTTATATCAAGAAAGATGCAGACAAGAAAATCAACCACTGAACAGATGTTTTTCTATTTTGTGAGAATAGATGTCTGATCTAATGGCCTGAGAACTAGAAAACAGTGCATGTAAAACTGAGTGAAAGAAAAGAGCACAATTCTGCTCACATTTAGAATAAGGTAAAACAAAATAGCTCTTCCAACATCTATAAAATTATGTAGTATAAAATAGAATGTAAAGACATTATTACCCAATAACCAAAGCAAAGCAAAACAAATATTAACATACCAACATATTTCATGTAAATAACAATAATTTTATGGTATCATAATAGATGTGACCTTATCCTCAGGAATTATTTTCATCATTTGAAGTGCTTTTCCTATATATTATTTATATAGTGTTTTATAATTTTTTTTATTATTTTCATGTTTTGGATTTTAAACCATGCTTGAATTTATGGAATACATTCAATGATATGTATTACAAACTAGTTTTTCTTTTTCAATGCAGTTAATATTATAACACTGGGGACTTTTCCCCTGTCCCTCCTTATATTCTGGAAAATAGTCCTTAATACTTTCTGGTTTAAATTCCTGTAACTATACTGTGAAATCATTTCAAATATATTCTCTGCACATAAATTTTCATCTATTTAGGCTGAAAGACACCCAAGAAAATTTGCTATAAAGCCTTGGGAGAAGAACATGCAGACATCCCTGGTTTTGAAAGGGTTAACTACCCTTCAAAACAATTACACAATTAAACAATTAAGTGAACTTCTTGCACCTGGGGAGCTGCCAGGTCCTATTAAAGGTGGGTCCCAGCCAGCAGTAGTCATTAACAGAGACCTGGGGGAGTCAGTAAAGCTTGCAGTCCCCTTAGAAGATAGGATTGTTAAGGCAAGGTGAGTTTGTTATTTGTTTATTGATGTTGTTGTTATTAACACCAGTGTTGTGGTAGCTTGGAGGAATGGTGATAATGTTTGTACTGGTGATAAGGTTGTATAGAGAGGCATTTCTGAACAGGTGTACTTTCTGGATGTAGTTCAGAGAAAATGTAAGGCCTGTGGGAGGAAATGTCTTGCCTGTCAGAGCACCTCCCAGTTTGAACATAAGCATGGATTTTTCACTTTGTTAAATACTGGGAAAAATATAAAAAAATCTCTTTGAGGACTCCAAGGAGAGTGAAATGAAGTTGTTAAACTCTAAATCCGAGGTTGAAGGCATAAACTTTAGACTTTCTGCATGTGAAAAACCACAGTGTCAGAAGCAGGCTACAGCTCAACCAGCTTAAAAGGGAGGAAAATAATTGTTGAAGAGTGCCTGCAAAAGAAGTTCCTGGCCTTGGGATGTCCAGCTACAATGAGATGTACTTTATGGTGAGTTGTCTTTCCACAATTCTAGATGTACTAGCTGTTAAAATGACTGTAACTTATATGTTTGATTATTTATTTTTTTTTAAACATTACAATAATTATTTGGAAGGCTGATGAGACGCTGATTCTGTAAATGTGCAGAGATGGTGAAACAATTAGTCTAAACTATGATCTTGTACCTTCAGAGGACTGTGTGTTTAAATGTATTTTCCATCCTTTCAACAATAAGGAGTTCTGCTCTGTGGATAATTCTTTTCATGATACCTTTTGGTCATCAATCTTCTGGGTGATGCTAAGATGAGAGCAAACTATGGGTAGGGTGGCATCCACCTGATTCCCCTACATGCTAAATAGTAGGGAATGCAAATTTTTATTCCTGAAAACTAGGGAAATCAGCCTATAAGAAATTTAAGGGACTGTAAATATACTACTTGGTGGTGTGGTGGGGAGAAGTAAAAATTCAAGTTTCTTTCTCTTTCATTCTTTAGTTGCTGTTCAACTAAATAGTAAGCAGTAAGTGCTTGGCTAAAGCAGGGGGATTTATTTTTTTTTTTGTACTATCAGTCTTCCTAGTTTTTGAGACCAAAACATTGATCTTAATATTAATGAATGAAATTCAAAATAATATTGCTGTCCTATAGCTGAAATAAGATACTCCATGTGTAAAACACAGTTCTTTTCATTTGCATGCTTTATTAAAAGGGAGTTGTTTTCATCAAAAAATGAATTTTAATGCCTGTAGTTTAGGACTGAATTCTGCTTGAGCTTTGGATTTTGACATGCTAAAAAAAAATACTTCAGTCCTGAACTACATCTAGTCCTTTTCAACCTTTCTATGTACTTTCTGACTGTTTTAAGAAATCAGGGAGGTTACTTGATATGTGATATTATAAAAGTGAGGTATTGGATAACTTTCCATCAGCTCTTTATTAATGACTACCAGTGATCCTTGTTCTGGTGCATGTGTTGTTTACAGTTTTCCAAAAGTGATGCTAGTTTGTGTAAAGGAAGGGGGGAAAAAAATAGTATAGCAGAAAAGTAATGAAAAATCTGTAAGAGGCTGGGAGGTCAAACTTAATTCTGGTTGCTTCCAGATGGCTTCCTGCTGCACAGGCTGCTGTGAGAAATGTTCCAAGAAGGATGAAGTCTGGGGCAAAATAGAACACTTTATGTGTAGCATGCACAAGTCTTGCCATGCATATGTAAGGCTTCAGATTGGATCGATGCAGATGGGAAACAGCTGGCCCATATGGCATGGCTAATATCTGCTTTGCAAAAACTAATAGACCCAAAAGGTCAGGGTAAAATGATTGTCCTAACCTGTGCACAAAGCTTGTGATTTTGATTTCTTAATACCAAAATACTCAAAGTTTTTATGGTATGGATTTTGGAAATGAGTAAATTTTACTTTTAGGTACTAAAATCCTTGAAGAAATATGGAAAAAAAAAAAGTTTACTTTTGTGAAGAAGTGTTACCCTGCAAGCTCTTAAACATTGTTATTTGGAAGAGATTCTACAAAAAAAAACCCAAAAAAACTCAAAGTCTTCCATGTTTTTTCATCTCTTGTTTGAAGATAGAATTTCCTTAATTTACACAAGGCTGCTTAAACTTCTTGTATGCAAAGCAAGTCTAGCTCATTTGATACCATAACTTTTCAGAATTGCTAGCTTCTTTTAATAGTTGATCGGAAATAATGTGCAAAGCAATCTGCTTAACCACTGTTTTGAAAATCATTTTGCTAACACAAGCACTTACTGCTCAAGTAGAGGCTAATTTGAAAGCCGAAGGATTTATGTGCAAAATGTCTTATTTGTGTAAAAGTCAAATAACTCTGGAGTTGCAAAGCGATAAATATTCCTTTATTTAGTTCATTTTAGCAACAGGATGGTAAAAACTTTTCTCAAAACTGTCTTAATTTCTGAACAAGAGCATTGTCCCTTTTGCATGAGGTATCTGGCTTGACAGCACCCTAGCATGACTAGATGATATGACAAGTGAAAATGAAATACAGACTGTTTCTTATTAATTTGTTTGTTTTTTTCTAAGGTGTGTTTCTTGGTTTACAGAAACTTAAAAGAAGCAGGCTGAAGTAAGATTATTTTCTGTGTTTATCTTATTATTTTGACGGAATAATTAGGAAATCAAATTAAGCTTGTTGTTTTCCCTGAATTAGGAGTTCTTGTTGCTCAGCAGCATGTTATGGGAAGGAAGTATTAAGGAGCAGGCCCATGGAAAATCATAGGGATTTGAGAAGCGCAGGTGACTATGCAATAAATAGCTTTCTGATTTATTTATTTTTTTTAGCAGAAAATAACACTTCAGAGAATAAATTATACATGCAATATAGCTTGTTGGGACACAGGAATATTTTGTTTCATGCTATATATGAATTCTTTAATGGTAATTCTTTGCTCTTTGACAATATAATGCAAGACAAATGCATGTTATCCCATAATGCAATGAAGGGAATAAGTGTTCTAGAGTAAAGCCAGAGACATGTCTCTCTAATGTCAAATTAATCTGTTTCAGCTTTCATTTTTCTGCTATGTCCCAGTTGCTGTTCAGAAATAGTGAAGTACAACTTTATTTACTTTCTAAGCCCCTTCTTTTTCTTTTCTTTTTATTTTTTTTAATCTTTTCTTGAAGTGATTTGTATACATGCCCTCCAGAAAGCACAGATTACATTTTAGAATTTCACAGATTCACAGATATTAGGGGTTGGATTTGAAGCTAATAAGTGTGGTGATGCTGGTGGGTGGAGAGAGGATGATTGCTCTCTAGCAAGTGTCATTTTCTCAGCCTCGAAATCCATCTGTGTACTTGCTGTGGACTACCCAAAATGTATCTTGCCCGGGTCTTCTGAACTTGATTAATAAAGCCCTTTCATCTCCTGTGCTGTTGAAGAGTAAAAGTCCTCCATGCATGACCATTCCTTTGGCACAGTATGATTCTGCAGTCCTCGGAAGTACAAGCCATCTTTCCACTACTCCATCTGTCACTAACTACCAAACTTAGCATTATCTGAATATTATGATATCCTAGGAAATGGGACAAGCTGTACATATGGGTCTTGTTACACTGGCTATGTATTTGACAGAAGACTAAAACCAGTTAACTCTATAGAGTATTTTCTAGGGGAAAAAAAACCCAAACAACTAAAAAACACCAGACTAAAAATACACTTAAACCTGCATCTCATTTTATAGGCACAACAATTGGAAGAACAGTCTGTAAAATAGTTCTGTGTGTACATGTGCTTTAAGATCAAGCAGGGTTAAAAACCATTTGCAGACTTCAGAATATTTTTAATGTAACTCAAAGTCAATTTTTCTCCAGGATTGAGAGAGAAATTTAAAAAGAATAATTAGTCTTCTAAACTTCAACTCATTGGTAGCTTCCTAAGAGGGAAGAGAATTTGGTAGTACATACAAGTGGTTTACAGGTACTTTCTCACCACTCACATGACTTTTCTACAACTTCAGAGATGATATGTGTTCAGAACAGAAGGTTTTGTAAATACTTAAACTGTTTTTATTGTAGTCTTGGTCTTTTTTAAGTTGTTAGTTAAGCCTGTTTTCTATGAGCTGTGGTTATGTAGGTCTTAGGTTTGATTTTTGTTTGCTTTTTCTTAAATTCATTTAAGAATATTTTCCAACGAAACATTGAAGGTTAGAGCACAGATAAGATAGCATTTCCACTTTATGCATCCTACTTTGTGTTCATAGGTTAGCATTAAGAAATGTTTCACAGCCCTTAAAAAAAAAAAATGGGCTGGTGAAGAAGTTTCTAACGGGGGCTTTCAGAAGTGTATTGCGGGCACCTTGCCACTCGATGTCACTGTTCTGCTTCCTTCGAGGCTCTTATCAGCACCTTCAACTCGGCTGTTGAAATGCTCCCATGCCAGTAACAATACTCCAGCTACTTAAGAGGTCTGAAAGCTATAAAAAAAAAAAATAAAAAAAAAAAAATGGGAAGAGGTAAATCTGTTTATAAGAGGAGAAAAAGTGTTTCCTGTTCGTTCTTCTCTGCCTACCTTCTGAAGGGTCTGGGACCGTTTCTCTTTCATCCTGTGATACGAGTAACCCTGTTCCTGCTTCTTGCCAAAGCAAAAGTATGTGTCTCTCATTCTGGAAGGGAAAAAAAGTGAGACTGCCACAATTGTTCTGCTGTTTCTTACACTTTAAATATGGCTGAAGTGACTTGTCATCAGAGTGCTGTTAGAGCAAAATTTCTTCAGAAGTAGAAACACTGAAGTGAAGAAATGTGAGCATCTCTTTCTTAAATAACAAGGCTTGTAAACAAATATGCTGCTAGAGTTTGGCTTATTTAATTAACCTAATCTTACCAAGAGGGGAAAAGCTGTGTAGAGAAACTGGGGAGGGGAGAAAAGCCTAATAGGTCCCAGGTTGTTGGGTTTTTAAGCTTTCACACTTAAACACTTCCATCTAGTAATTCCATACAAGTCTTGAACCTTCATTAAGGAAGAATAACATAGAGCTTCAAACTTTCTAAGTTGATGTTGTCTTGATAGCTGATGCTTTTTTTTTTCTTGCCACTTCCATATTTTTCTGAATGATTATACACTTGTCAGATAAGAAATATTGACTCTTCTGATGTTTTTCATTTTTCAGGGTCTTAGTAGTGTAAGATATACAAAATATCACTTGCTCAGAATAACATTTAATATAAGTTGGTGTGATATGCCAAATTAGAGTTATGTTATTTTACTTCTGAGGCTTTTTAAGTTAGTGACCAAAATTCTGTTTTGCAAAAAAACGTTTTTCTGTGAAGAATCTTAGCCTTAATTTCTATGAACACCAATGTAGGAGCATCTTGGAAGTATTCTTTTCTGCAGTATTTGGTAAAATGAGCCTTGAGACTTTTAGTAACTTCAAAAACTGGTTTATCTTGGCTGAGACAAGACTATGAAGTTAGAAGTTTAACTTGTGGACAAGAGGGCAATGGGAATGGTGTTTTCTCATATCATCAGTGTAAGATGATAATGATGACAGAAGATTTCCAAACATCTTCTGTACAACTTCACAAGAATACCTTTTCAATACAATGTTTTTTTTACTGGAGCAGGGAAATACATGTACAAACATCATTTAAAACTCGACTGACAGAGCTGCTCTGCAAAAGCCTTAAGTCTGAGAACACTATTGCTCATAGATTATTCAACTTTGCTCTCAAAGATTTCAGTGCCATATAGTCATGTCTTGACTGGCAATACCAGTTTCCCTTTGGATATTTAATTTCTGCTCAAACTACTTTCTTCTTTTTTTCCTATTCTAGAGCACTAGTTTCCACTTCAGAAATTAGACAAAAATATCACAGTTTTGTTTGTTTGAATTATTTTGTTCCTCTTTCTAATCCAGTACCTAATTTGAGTGGGAATGACTTGGGCTGCCAATGTATAATGGACAGTGTGTAATGAGCATGTGCTCTTACACTTAAGGGGAGTGAACCTAGAAATATTTGGAACAAGAAATATTTGTTGACCTTTTAACCACTATAGGTGAGAAAAAATATTCCATTTTAGTTGTAACTTTTATTTGCAGGGTAACTTACTGAAAGAGTAGGAAGAGGGCCAGGAAGAAAGGAAATGCAATAAAAAATTATGTCTAGGTATGTGTCCACCTACACAGGTATGTAATGATCAGAGTTCTAGGAGAGAAAGGAAGAAGCAATTCTAAGATTGATATATCTTGAGTAGCAAAACTATGTTGCCATAACAGCCAAGTGGGTCTTAAATGGAGGCATTATTCTTACCTTGTCCTGGTTTTCATCTACTCTAGGAAATTTCTCGCATCCATATTAGTATATGATTACTTTTGTATTATTAAGACATTAGTGCTAACCAAGCTGCAAGTTCGTGCTGATAAGTTAGGAGGAACTTTGTTACATAATGTCTTATTTTATAATGGAAAAGTATGTTCAAATCAATGGTAAAATCTTGAATTCAGGCAGTAAACAAACATGATTTTGTTACACCATTTGGCAGCTGAGACAGTGTTACAGTCAGTTCTGCCTTACATGCCCTGAGTCATGTTGTTTGTGACTCATTTCATTTCTACAACTAGTTCTATTGTTCTGCAGAGCACAACAGTTTGAAGGGATATAAATTGAAAGGCAAGAAACAAATACTGCACTGTCAGAAGAAAAAAAATTCCATTTTTAAGTAATGACTTTGTCTTTTATCATCTCTCTAAAGAATATTATAAGATGTGCTTTTCTTGTTTCTGGTGTAGAAGAAAAATAAGCCCTTGTATTTTTACTTTAGTTATAATTATTCCCATTTCATCTTGATCTTTAGTTAGTGGAAACTGCATGTAAAACAGTTCTTAAGGGAACGGAGGTGTGGCATGATTACATTTACACAATTATCAGCTTTTTGTCTTCCTATAAAGCCCTACTAATAGAAAAAATAATGTGAATATATGAAAAAAGTAGTAACTATGGTACTTCAATATGATGCTTGAAAGGAAAAATTCCATCTCTGTTTTGACTACCCCTAAGTGTTTTACAGCATTGACCAGTAAAAAAAAAGTTTGTGGGGGTGGGGCGTATGCTAAGGAGAGCTTTAAATAGTACTTCAGAATTTATTAAATATGTTGGTTGTTTTTTTTAAAGAATTTGTCAGAGGAGTACTAATTGCTTGTTTGCCTGTTATTTATCACTCGCAGAATTGCTGATGTTGGTTCAATGTCAAGGGTGGTAGTTAGCTGGCAAAGGATGGTTAAGTTGGTGTTAAATGACAAACCTGCCTACTCCATATCAAGAGATTAACAGGATCAGAACATTTTGTGCATTGCTAATGTTAATGTATGAGAGATGACAAGATAGATTTTGCAGTGGTGATTGTTTTCAATAGCTGTAGATAAATGTTTTAAAAGGGGAGGCTGTAAAAATGACCACTGTGTGACTGAAAATAAGGCTACTCATAAAATACAGCAGTTGGGATCTATTTCTGGAAGCTGTAGTGTAAGGTAATGTCTAGCATTTACTCCAGTTATTCTTGTCTGTAAGGTGTCAGTGGGTGTCTTGGAAATGGTCTTTGTATCCTGACATAACAAATAGGGATTGCAGAGTCTTTGCTAAGCCCTGGGCATCATTTTTGTTTTCCATTACACACAGGACTGGAGGATTTAAGGTGTTTTATGGAAATGCAAATAAGGAGCCATAGTATGACTGGGCATAATGATAATCTTGATTTTGATCTTAAACCCTATCTAAACATTTTAAGATCCAGCAGCACGTGTGTGTGTGTGCACTGCTGGAGCCTGTCCTAGTGTTTTGGTGATTGTTATTATGGCTTGTAGAGATATTTTTAATCAAATTCTCTTTAGTGTCTTTCAAGGTGCATAATAACTTTATATTAAAGCAGTTAATGCTTGACTATGCTCTCATAATAAAGTGGTAGATATATATTTAAAGCTCTGCTGGAAAATAATGCTATCCAGCTGGAATTTAACAGATACAAGTAAAACAATAAGCTATTTCTTTTATCTTCCATGACTCACACTTGAGAGGGAAGCTGATTGGATGAAAGAAGTGTTAACATCAAGATAAAGTATAAAAATATTTTATGTGGGAATATTCTGTTTTATGAAAACATGAAGAACTTGTCCTTATTAAGTTGCACTCCAATATGCATGCTTTTAATACCCAATGTCACTATAAATTTATATCCTTGAATTGCCAAATAAAAGTGATGCAAGATAGATATTTGGCAGGATGTAAATAACAAGGTTTAAGACAAAAAAAAACCCCCAACCCTAAACTAAACAAAAAAAACTCCAGGCTTGTCTTCTCAAAAATTACTGCTGAAAATGCTTTTTGTGTTTCTCTTCTGAACAAGTTCATCTACTTTTCCAGGGTTACATTTTTGCTGTAGCTATATACTTGGAAAGATTCATAATAGCTCTCTTAAAAGATATTTACTTTATATATTGCTACCACAGAACCAAACTTTAAGCATGTTAACAGCATTAATTTTTACTAGTTTATTGTGACTTTTCTAAAGCTTTAGAAAAATACAGATTCTTTAACTTATGTAGCAAGGTGTTTGTCTCATCATCACATGCTTGATGATCTCTTTAGTCTTGGGTTCACAAAAGGTATATTCTGAATAGATTGCAAGATATTTTCTAGAAAGGACAAATAGAATACAATGTCATGGGATAGAAGCTAAAAAGTCCTGAAAGACATCATAAGGGACTTAAACACTTAAAAATTCTTTCTACTCCAGTATGTAATTGTAGTATATTTTTATTATTTGAAAACTGAGTAATAATGTATTTCCCTTTCTGCCTCGGAATCCTGTAACACGGGATATCACCTGTGTGGTGATATGTTTAAACTTTGTTTCTGACACTTGAAAATTGAGTTGTGGAAAAACTACTGAAATTTAAGCACGAGCTGGATGTGTAAATGCCATCTGGTAGGAACAAGTCCTTTGGGAAGAGGAAGCACTGTACAGAGCTATGTGAAAATAAATTTGGAATAAATAGCAGAGCAAGTAACAATACAGCCAAATGGACAAAATCCAGATGTTCATTTGCAACACAAATCTGCAAGTGGTTTATAATTAGAATATGCAGGCCAAATACACATGGAACAAAAATTATTACGGTCCTTGTCACTAAATTAAAAATGTCTCCTCTTCTTTCTACACATCCACTTCTTTATCTTGCTTGCTTCATCTGTTGTCTTGGTCTTGAAAGCTCTGAAGTTACAAATGTCACATTACTGCAGAGTTCACCACTTAGCACCTTAAATTGTACCTTTTAAAAAATAAATATAGTAATTCTTCTCTGCACTGTTGTGAAATGGCAGAATTCTGGGGTCAATAAATAATTAGGATAAAGAGAGGGAGATGGAAAAGGAGAATAAGGAAACACCAGTCTTGCTATTTCTAGCCCCAAGGTTGGTTTCTTAATATGTTTTTTTTCTTCAGGGTGTTACTGCATGTTATGCCCTATAAGCACTTTGCAGCTCCGGCACTGGATCAAATCTATCTGGATCTTTAGGATCTTTCATACCTTTCCATATGGAAGCCCAGAGCCTCTCGTCAGCCTTTTGCCACAGTTTCCCTGACAGTGGATTTATGTAGATCAATGGCTTGAACTTCACAGTTCATTAATTTCCCTTTAGTGCTGTGCTCCCATAATTGTGCGACTTAGGACTTCTCTACTTAAAAATGGACAAACAAACAAAAAAACCACCTACCCAAGCTCAAAACCTTGACAAGCAACTATTTTGCTTTTGTACTTCCTATTTTTTTCAGGCAAAAGACTGTGATTAAACTTTTTTCTTCATTATATATTTGGTTTAGTATCAAAAAAGTAGCATTCATATTAGATGGATCCTATTTCAGAGAATGGGTCCAGGAGAGTTTTAAAACAAATAACATTTTAAAAAATAATTGTCCATGTTTACAGGGATATAGGGGTGGAGGGATGAATGGGGGAAAATAAAGACAATAAATTAATGCTCAATTTAATTAGATTTTGTTGTTTGAGATGCAAGCTTTTTTTAGTATAGCTGGCTGCTCATGCAAGTCATTCAGGCTCCAAGAGGAAGAAAAACTATGAAGATAATTTTTTTTTTTCTCTGCAGTGTGTCATGCCAGCAAGTCATACATCTGAAAAGTCTACTTTCGCTACAGTCATTATACTGATCAACCCAGTTCAGTTACTCTGTGATCCCTGGTTCTTTTTCTGGTCTATTTCTTTACATATTCTATCTCAGATAAGATCCACAGGGTGTGGTTTTGTTTGAGTTTGGGTTTTTTTAAATAAATAAATAAAGCAATACCAAAAACCCAACAACAAAAAAGCTAAAAAAATCCCAAACGAACCCCAATCTAAAACATAATTCTTACAACTCTGTCAGTCTTTGCAGTATCTGCATATTGTGTAAACTTTTAGATTTTCTTCTTATATTACTGCTATATGAACCACTGCTGTACATGCTAGATAAATACTGCTTTACTACTTAAGGTTAGTTTAATGCATCATTTAATGCATTATAACTTAATTTAAGCATTCCATATTCTGTGATATTAAAAAAATATAAGATTATATTAATAATCTATAGCTTAATTCATTTGGCTCCCACAGCTCTCAGAGTAACTGTGAAATGAACACTTTTAAGATATTTTAAGATTGCATCAGAATATGAATGTAAGAATAAAATTCCCAAATAAGCATGGGAAGAAAAAGGGGGGGAAAAAAACAACAAAATAGTCTTTAAATATTGGTATTTTTGTTTTGGCTACATTCATTTCCACAGAAACTAGGAGAAAAAAAATCCCTTTTCAAAGGTCACTAAAAAAGGTTTGAGATGGAAGTCATGGGAAACAGGAAACTTGGGGAATGTTACAGTATTTTATCAGTCTATGAATATCGAAGTGAAAGTATTTATATTCAGCTCAGTTATTCATGAGAAAAGTAGTAACTGCTGCAGTATCAAGAGTTATGAAGAACACTTTTCAGTGTTTTTGAAGCATGAGAGCAAATTTTTAGTCCTTTCTTTCTTCTGCTATGTGGCCATGAGTTTTAATTTATTTAATGAGATTTTTATAGAGTTCTTTTGTTGGGAGGCTTGTTTGTGGCTTTGATTTGGTTTAAGTTGAGTTGGTTTGTTTCAGGAGGGTGGGGGGGAGGGCTGGTGGATGGAGAATGCTTGGGGGTTTTGGTAAGGGTTTTGTGAGTTTAAGAACAAGTACTCTGTAACACAGCATGATTTCTAAAAACTTGGATATGTTCAAATCAGTGATAAAACCTTCCTCAGTATCATGCTGTTATGATTTTATTTTTATTTAAACAGGCAAAACAATAACCTGAGCTTTTTTTATTTATGCTTTTCCTTCACAAAAGTGGTCCTACAGCAGAAGTCACTTTACAGATCTATCTGGACAGGGATAATATTTGAAATACATGTTGTAAACCAATTTGAGTTAGGAGCATCTCCCACCTTCTTCATGAAGAATGAAACTCTGTATAAGGTCAGTCAGCCAAAGAATAAAAAATATTGAACGTGCTGTTTGAAATTGAGCCTTCTGTCCATCAGAGTCTTGATAATTTAAAGGATGGAGACTGTTTATTGTCCCTTGGTAATTTGCTCTAGTGTTTCATCACCTTCTTGAAGGAGCAAGTTGCTTCTTAACTCCAGCTTCAACCTCCCAAACCTCAATTTTTGGCTATGACATCATTTTTACTACATTCAGTGTCTCTTGCCTGCAAAAATTCTTAATGTCTATGCTGGTCAGTACAGGTAAGGGGAAGTGAAATACTTAGGTTCTCATACTGTCCAACTAGATCTTTTGAACTGGGGTCTCTGCTACTGAATGTTTTAATATCCAAATGTGAAACATTCTGAAGCAGTTTGTTTTTTTTTTCTAATAACACTGGGGTTTGTGTAAAATAATTATGTAATAATTTAATATGTAGAATCTATTCTTATCTGAGCCTAGAACTTTTCAAATGGATTCTGCTTCATGTCCTAATGAATAATTACCTCAAAAAAAAAAGTCAATACAACAGATTTAGAATTCACCTGTATTTTACTACCTTATTCACCAGCATGTACTGTGTAGAATAGGGTAGTGAGGATGTTTTCCAGAAACCTGCTTTAGAAGCATTTTGGGTATAATTTTCTTTTTCCTCAGTGCCATGAGAAGCAAAGTAGTTCTGTGCTGAAGTGTTAAATTGTATGATCAAAGACCTCTAGTATAACTAAATGTTACCATTATACAAATAAGTAACTTAACCAGCCAAATTCAGAGTTCCGAAGTGAAGACATTTCACTCTTCAATATTTTATCTAATTCATTATTTCTTAGTGATACTTAAGATATAGTAGTATTCCACTTATTTATCTAACAGTGTGAAACCTAGCATGCTTTTTCTTTCTAAGAAAGGAAAATTTCCACAGCAAGTGATGCTTAAAAGAAGAAAAACTGTTCTTTTAATATTTAAAAAATGCTAAACCATATTACACCTTTTAATTAAGCATTGGGAAAGCAGTTTGGAATTTCCTGTAATAGCACAGGAGGCTAAACTCCTTTGTAGAAAGAAGTCTCTTTAAAGTGTATTGGGTTGCTTCCATTTCGTTGACTAGTTTTCAGAAGGGAAGAAATATAGTTACTTTTGCTTGCAGTATAAACAGAACATCAGAGAAATGCTCTTGGTGCTGGCGAGAACTGCTTCTGCTGTTGAAGTACTGCATATGATCCAAAGAGAGGAAGCACTGCCCACACAAAGGGCAAGGAGGTTAGATGTAGCTATTTAGTCAACAAAAAAAACGGGATCCTTGGAAAAAAATACATGAGAATTACTTCATCTGCTGTAAACAAACATCCTAGCAACAGGATTGCATTAAGGATTCTATTGACATAAACACTGTAACGCTCAAGCTTAAAAATTGTGTGCATAGTAGAAGTTTGGAAAGCAGTTTATTCAATGTATTAAGTAATAGACTAGTAGAGTGATGCATCTCCAGAAAAACTGTTGAAAGAAAATAAGATCCTTTTCTTGACATTTCAAAGAACCTTAGGCTGGCACTAGCTTATATTCACACAGAAGCTGGTTGTGTAAGTCAACTGGAAAATGCATGAGATTTTGCTAACCTTCTCTGTAGCAGTGTATAGAATTTTTCCTCACTGTAGCTTTTTTATGGTTTAAAAAATGCATATATATTCAAAAGACTGTAATGTCTTAAATGAGCAAATATGCATAGGGATATTTATTGTTTTCTAGTCTACTTGTAGTGTATAGATCCAATCTGTACTTTTTTTCATTTTCTTCCCTAAAGTTAGACTATTTCCAAAACTCATTTGGTTTATGGCTTTACTGTAAAAGTGTTAATCTAGCCTCTCCGGACTTAGTGAGCATAGGCAAACTTCTGTAGTGAAAATCTAATTTTAAGCTATTTACGTTATGGTGGGTTTTTTAATAGACGTTCTCAAAAATACCTTTCAGTATAGCTCTTCAGCTTCTTTAGTTAGATACACCAAGGTGACTCTGCAAAGAGCTGTCCCCAGTTCTCTCTTGACAGCCATTGTTACAAGGAAAGGTGAAGCAGGCTCCACACAAATACTAGTGGGGGTATTTTTAATTTTTTTTTTTAATATTTGAGGGGTAATGAGAGCTCTGCTGTTTTATCAAAATAACTGACACCACACCAAAAACTATTTAAAAAGTGATAGACATCCCACATCATCAATATTATATTGAAATACAGTACTCATGGGAGCTCTATGTAGGATGTGAGTTGTCTGCATGATCTGTACTTCAGCATGGAAAAGTAAGAAAATCAGAGATTTAGTATGTTTTCTAGAGATGCAAAATGAGCTCTTTTAATTGGAAGGGGTAAAGAATAGAAAACAATGTGAGAAGATGTATATATTTTTTGTGTTAAATGCCACTAAACTATGATTCTGCTCAGATTTGTTTCTTACAGCTGAACTCTATGTTTATAGCTTGTAGATGAGATGCAGTTTCCAATAACTGAAGTGCTTTGTCTTTCACTGAAGCATTCACTGGTTTGATGACGTGCAGGTACTGCTAAACAGTGGTGACTGTTCTCCAACACAATACCAGTAAATCAAATCAGTGTTCACAGAAAGATGGCATTTCATGAAATTTAATTTCCTTAAAGGACATTTTCCAATTGCAAAACACCAGAATTAGAAGTAATTAGAACAGCAGTATAGAGAATGTGTATCTGTTACTGACTAGTAACAGCTATCAAATAGCAAAAGAGTAACTGCAAGTTTGGGTATCTAACAAGTAGCAAAGGGGCTGCATGTAATTTATTAAGTCAATACCTTTGTTGTCTGGTGTCACTTTCCCCAAAGTAATCTTTAAAGTAGATGAAAATTAGCTAGACAGTAATTTAATACATGTAATGCATACACCAGAAGGTGAAAAGGCATTTCAGCTGTATAGTGGATCAATAAAAGAAGGTCTTAAGTAAAATTAGTCTGAATAATTAAGTTCTAAAATCTACCAGGGTGAAATTACTTCATACAAAGATCAGAACCAAAGCACTTGAAGATGTCTAGTATACCTGACATGTAGGTTTTCTTACAGCTATGAAAACAGTCTTAAATGCTCCATATTTCTATATCAAATTGGGAGAGAAACAAGGTTAAGTTAGATAAATAGCCTGTATTATTTTTTTTTAAGTTGTACTAAAGAGAAAGTAAAGGCTTTTGAATGAATCAAGCATATATAAAAAAATTGAAATGTCAAATTATTGTTACATTGAATTTAGGATGCTTATTAACTGGCCAACACTCATACTTTTATTTTGATCAAAAATGAGATATAATTTCTGATCAAAATAAATTTTTAAAATTTTTTACAACTTAAAGAGTGTAATTCTGCTTTACATAAAACTATTTCTGACAGCAATATGCTTTACTTCTGCATGTTCAATATGCAGAACTTGTACTGAAAACCTTGTGCAGACATGTATAGATCACATCAGAAAGCAAATACAAAATTCATTCTTCCTAGATGATTTATGATAGATTTTTAGCTTCCCTAAAGCCTTCCAGAGAATCTGGAAGACTGCAGAGTCTACATCTCCACTGGTAGATACATGACAGTCATTGGAAAACCCTTTTTTCCTTCAATTTAAACTCACTGCTAGTTATACTATCTTGCTGTAAAGATAGGGAACATAACTGTTCATGCTTTTGACATAAAGTATTATAATGTTCTTCATTCACTTTCTGCTTTTTGTTAAGCATGTGTAAATGTTTTTCATTTCTTTTAAAATTGTGCTCTAGATAAGGCAGTTACCTGCTATTCAGGTGTGCTCATGTTTGACATTCTAGGATGTGTTTATTCTTTTGGTTTGTCTTTTGAGTAGCTCAGATTCTTGTAAGTTGCATCCCTGTTGGGCCAGTTTCAAAAGAAGGTGTGGTAAGCACACAGACCACTCTATGGCTTGCTGGTTAGGGCAATTGCAATGAGCTGGGAATGGTAAATTTCATTTGAAGGAAATGGAGCAGAGTTTGTCTTACATGCTCTGGATGAATGCTGGAATTTATAAAGAAGAAAGGTTTGATTGTACCTGTTGTGAGGTAACTAACAAGAAATCTTTAAGAGTGCCAGAGAAATTGTGTCACTTGAAGGATTTAGGGAGAGGAGCCTCTGTTTTCTGGCCTACTTTCAAATTTTGGAAGTACTAGTTGGCAGAATTGTCAACCCTGCCATCAACTGAACACCTGTGAATATGTACAGAGCAAATCTGGAGGTATGTAGGGAAGTTCATTCTGTTTATTCCTTTAGAGGTTTTACTAAGTTAGACATAAGGTAAAGCTTGGGAGAGATGCTTTTAATTTGAGTATATAAAATATATCAAAGTCCTATTTTTAACTTGCTGGTTTTATATTTAGATCTAGGCATAAAAATTTTGCTTTGTTTTGCTTTTTATCTGTAAATGAGATCAGGAAGGTGCTGGATGATTTAATAAGGACTGATACACTCAATCCACTAATGGGATTGTATGACCATCCTTCTTATAGCTCCACTGAATTGGTTTGTTGAATACTGAGACACTTCTTCACCCCCTGTGACATTCACTGACTTAAATTCACCAGCTATGTCTCCTTTTCCAGCCACTATATCAATTTGCTCTTATGTTTGTTGTCTATTATTTTAAGTGATGATGCACACTCTCCAAGGTTTTTTTTCTCATAAATTTTAATAATTACTATAAACATCACATTTCTGACAGAGAGCTTGTAGGAAGCTGTTTTTGGTATTATTGGGTTAACATATTATAAAGCTTCTCTATTAGATCTGTGCTGCCACTGTACAGAGGAAATTACTGATTTGTCAGTGGGGAAGATGTGTATCTGCTTTTTATGAAGTTTATCATTTAGGATTAAGAAACATTTAAATACAGATATATTTTTTTTGTAAGTATTGTTCATCATTGACTTCAAGTTTCTGCTTCTCATATTTGATCATTAGAATTATGAATAGAACCAGCTGCACTGTCTTGCCACACCCATACAGACTAGGTAAGGATTTTTAAATATCTTTTGTGACTCTTCTTTTTGATAAATGTGCACATGTGTGCATATATATAAAGTGCACATACTTTCCCTGTAAAGCATGCTGTAGTTCCACTCTATTTGTCAAAGGTTTAACTTATAAGAAATATTTGAATCTGCATCGCTTTTTGTATGTACATGTACTTAGTCCCTGCATTTTAACCTAATCATCCAAGAGCCCATGACAATAAATGTAGAGTGATTTCCTTGTCTGCAACAATGTTCTTTGAAAAGGAAGATTCCCTGGTGAATTTGTTATTACATAGAAGTCCCACCCCCATGAAACTGCTGTAGACACATAACAAGGATTACTGTTCAAGAGTTTACTAGGATGCAAGTAAAATTGTTCCAGTCAGTCAGAAGCAAGCATCTTTGACTAAGGTAGGGAAATGCTCTCTTTCTTACACCTCTTGATAAAATAAGGAAATATTTATAATTTATGTTTGTGAATAAAATTCCACTAGATATTACTGTTTAGTTCCAGTTATATTAATAATAAAAAAAATTATCTTCTGAATACTCTAAATCTGGCTTTGTAAAAATATCTTGTTAGGGTTACTGTATTATTATTGCACTAACCAGTAGATGTAAAGATTGCTTTATTTTTTAGAGAGGAAATATGGTTCCAAAACATTTTAAAATAGTGAAGGTTGGACTTCTGTACTTAATACATTACATTTCTTATGATTTTGAGAGATGGTATTTAGCATTTTTTTGGTGCTTAACATTGCTTCCTTGTATCTTTTAGTTTCATAACTGAAAGGAAATGTCATTTGTAGTTTTAAATTGTTATATTTACATCTAGACAAAGGATATATATTTTTTCTCTGAATCAGTGTTTTAATAATAGTTATTAGTTATAAAAATGGTTTGATAGAAATGCTCTAATTTATTAACTGTGTCAAATGTATTAATGTAGTTCTAGGAAAACAAATTAGCTGGATCTAATAACCTAATGCACAGAAGTGCACTCAAAATGTAGAGGTGTCTAATCGATGTGGTGACAAATGAAATGATCTGTGGCCTTTGAGGTTAAGAGTTAATTGAATGAAAGGACAGCATTTTTTCCTTTTTTTTTTCCTTAAACAGCTGCTTATATATCCTAATGGAGATCTTAGTTTTATTGTTCTTTAAAGTAATTGCACATTCATCCTTAATTGAAACTCCCTGTTTTTATCCAGCAAGTTGCTTTTAAGCAAGGCAAAGGTCTTTGACATTTGTACTTTGGAGATTTAAGTTGTCAATATGATGTATACAGCACCTACTTGTAACTATAAGTGACTAAAAATCATTTTAACCTGCACTTAATATGTTCCTCTACTCTTGGATTCTAAAAGCTTCAGTGTGTGAGTGCTAGGAAATATCTCAATTTTTAAAATATATTTTGTATTTCAGATAGTCTTCTCGACCCAGCTGTCAATGAAATAATTTATTCTGCATGTTGCTGGTTATGTAAATAAATATACTTCTCCAAATTAAACTCTATTTGCTCATACAGTAATGGGGAGAGCAAAGACTAGGTCAAAAGATCTAGACTCTTATTAGAGTCCTAGTCTGAAGTAACTTAGAAATATCAATTATTAATGTTTAAGTGATTATCCATCTCCAAAAACTTAAAGCCAACTGTTTCATCTCTAGGGGATGTAGTGATCAGAATTAACTTTATTTTTTACTGATAGCCCTACGCACACACTTGTGTTCAGTGGAAGCCTGTATCTGTCAGTCAGATCTGTCTGCATAATGTTCCTGCTTATTGCAAGGGGGACTGGGCTAGATGATCTTTTGAGGTCCCTTCCAACCCAAACTGTTATGTCTTCTCTTCACTCCTCTAACAGAAGCCACTCTGAAAGTCTAGATTTAACTTGCTCTAGGACCAGGGAAAGGAGGAAAACAAAGATTAAGAAAAAATGCTGTTTAGCTATATAAACATAAATGGAGCCATTGACTTGCATTATAATGGGGTCACAATCAGAACCCAGTGAAATGCAAGATGTAAACAGTGTGGGATAGCAAGGAACTGCCTGCTGCTGGTGGCCCACCCGCTTGTCTGTGTTATACCAAGCTGGATGGGAGTTTATAATGAGGTAAAGACATCATCCTGTGCTTTACCTCCAATTTGGAATTTTTAAATCCAGAGTCTAGTAACAAGCTGCTTCAGCTCTATTGTCAGAAGGTAAAAAGATAATCAATAGCAGAAATGTTGACACACTGTTGGGAATACTATCTTCCTTGGCATCTCATCCACTTTTCCACCAGAGAAGCAGCTTCAAGTTTTTAAAATTCCTGTATGCTGGGTTTCTCAAACAAGTCCATACTGACTGTGGTGAAACAGCCACACAGGAAAAGCATGATGAACTTTTTTTTTTTCCCCTACAGTTCTGTTCCTACTGAGGTCTGTAGAAAAATGGAAAAAATGTTTACAGGAATGCAGGTGTTACTAATAATCTAGTTTAACTTGTGCGGAGGCTTGAGGGCAGTCTTCAAACTATACTGACAGTATCTTCTTAATAACTCACATCTGCTTGTATCAAACCAGCTAGTAGCTGATGGCTAATAAGGCTGTTAACTTGCTGGCTTTGATAAAGGCACCTCTGAATTAATGGGGGAATTCCAGTGCCAATACGTTTCAGTTAAGGTGATTAATGTCTCAGCTGTTCAAAATCCAAAGCTTTTAAAGATTTAGACATATAATCATGGAGCACGAAGGAGCAACTCTACTGTGTCCAGTTTTGGTCCCCTCATTACAAGAAGGATGTTGAGGTACTGGAATGGGTTCAGAGAAGGGCAACAAAGCTGGTGAAGGGTCTGGAGATTTTCTCCTGTGAGGATAGGCTGAGGGAGCTGGGATTGATTAGTCTGGAGGAGTCTCAGGGGGGACCTTATTGCTCTCTACAACTACCTGAAAGGAAGCTATAGGGAGGTGGGGATGGACCTCTTCTCCCAAGTTAAAGATGACAGAATGAGGGGCAATGGCTTTAAGTTACACCACGGGAAATTTAGGTTAGGTATCAGAGAGGGTGGTTAGGCATTGGAATGGGCTGCCCAGGAAAGTGATTGAGTCTTCATCCCTGGAGGTGTTTAAGAACCGTGTGGATGTGGTGCTGGGGGACATGGTTTAGGGACCCTGGCAGTGTAGGGTTAATGGCTGGACTTGATGATCTTAAAGGTCTCTTCCAGCCAAATCATTCTATGATTCTACTAGGTGCATCTTTTGTTGTTGTTGGGGTTTTGTTTTGGTTTTAGGTTTGGGGGTTTTTTTTTCCCCTGATGTCAAGACACGGATCTGTTATTTTTGCACAAAGGAGAGGCATTTTCTTTCCTTCTCATGCCAAGAATCATCAAATAAATGTCAGGTGAATCTAAGGTTTGGAGAAAAGCAGCTTCTGTAAGAAGCATCCAATTAACCTACTTATGTCACTTAGTACTCTGTGCTTTACTGTTCTCTGACTAAAGATTAGTTTCTGTGCTCCAGTTTCTGCCATTAATATTCACCTTCCATAACTTTGCTTTTTAATTAATTATCAATTTTTAAAAGTGTTATAGCAAGTTTTTAACTAGGAAACAGGAAAAGAAATATTGTCCAAAAAGTGCTTTTAACCCAAACAGGTCACACACTGGATAAACATGAAAAAATGCTATTAAAAATAAGTCAACTTTACAGAACCTTGCTGCTTGCTTGGATTTTACCTGTGTCTGTAGCCAGATGTCTCCTTAAATGTTAAGAACTGAACTAAGTTTCTATTGACTTGAATTTGGAAAATTGGAAAAACCTCAAAGTATACGAAAGAGGATCTTTGCTACTAGAAGGGGAATGAAGCAGCTCCTAAATAGGCTTTTATAAATACCTCTGTAGTTTTTTGGGTAAAAGGGGCTTTTATGGATGCTTCTATATGTTTTGTTTAGTGGAGTACAATTGAATCCTCTAACTGATGAATGTAAATCACTAATGAGAATCTATTAGTTAGCCTATGCTGTTACTTGTTAAACAGTAGCCATAGTTTGATAATATGGCTGAAATGCTTTTATGAAATCTTCTATGAAGGGCATTTGGATTGGGCAGAGGAACAGACGTATACAGCATCCTTTTGGGAAACAACAAACATTTACAAGAGTATTGGATCAGGCCAGTCACTGATTTTTTGTAAATAACTTATGAAAACTGTGTACATTGTGTTTTGGGCCTTGCTTAAACCCAGAACTCAGTGTAATAATAATGAAAACAGAGGGAAATGAGCATGGAACTTACACTTCTATGACTATAGTGTGACTGCTGTGGGAAGGCAGATAGCCACCTTCTGAAAACAGGGTAGAAGTATAGGCACAATTGGTTAAGTGAATAAATTACTTCATGAATGTGATTTAGAAGCTCAGTATTCAAACCAACAGGATTACCACTGGGCTTGTTGCATCAAGTATCCAAAATCAAGCTAGCTGTGTGAAAAAAGCAGTTCTTCAGAAAAAAAAATTTAAATATAAAATTTAAAATGGGTGAAATAGTTTTATATAAAAAACAATATACAATAAAAAAAAAAAAAAAAAAAAAAAAAAAACCAACCTGCTGGAATCTGGGTAGAATTCAAGATCTCATTTAACTATATTGAGAAAGGAGTATTTAAACATTTGAGAGAGGAATTCATTCAGGAGGAGCTGCTAAAGTTGTGTTTAAGATATAGCTGCTGATTGTATAATTATCCTTCTTAATTATTAGAGCATTAAAGTAAGGCATTAGATATGTTTTATATTCCATTATCTGGCTCATCTCAGAAGAATATTAAATATCTACAATAGTTACAACACTTAGTACCCTTCAGTACTTGACAGTTTTTAATCAGTTACACAACTGTCCATTTTATTGATCAGGGACACTATTGAAGGTTTAATCTCAACCTGTATGTTCTCAGTGGTCAAATGCCTATCACAAAGGAAGGAATCTGAGATGAAGGGAAGCTGAAACTATGATAGCTCTAATTTTAGAATATATGCTTTGACTAAAAAATATTTTTGTCATTCAGAATGTCAGTCTGACATCTGGGATTTGAAGAAAAATATGTGATTTGGAGAAAGTGAATAAAGTTTTACTGGTCATTAGTTAAACTCATATAAGAATATCTTAAAGCTGATGTAATGTATGAGTTGAGGGAAATTATAACTTGCTGGAGGATATTGTCATAGATTTACCCACACTTGTGGTTTAGAAATACACTAATGTTGATTTTGTGAAGCCAGTTGGTTTCTTTGAGTCATTTTTAAGGCACTTCTTAGTTGTATGCAAGTGAATGTGAGTTTTATTGATTGATATTTGTTTTAGCAAATAAATTTAATATTACAGTTGGTACATTATGTGGTCCCAAAACATTTCTTTTTGAAATTACAAAATTAAAAAGCTTGTATTTCTATGTATTTGATAGTCAAATAACTTCTAAATAAATAACAGTGATTATATACAGTCATACCTTTAAACCAACCAAGGAATTAAAAGGTTTGTAATTTCATTTACAAAGATGCAATTACCCTTTGTGCAGAAACCCACTTTGTTCTACTTCTACCATAAAACATGCTTTAAAGGCACATGAAGCTTCTCTAAGTGCAGTGATTAATGTCTCAACTGTTCAAAATCCAAAGCTTTTATAGATTTAGACATATAATCATGGAGCACAAAGGAAAGTAAACTGGTGATGTCTGGAAATGAAAGGCTCTGTGCTTCCTCTGTGTCCTGCCTGCAGTGCACCCTGTGAGTCATTTACTTTCCAAATATTCAACTTTTTTTTTTTTTAAGTAAAATATAACCTCTTACTATGTTTTTATGTGTTAAACTAAAGAAACAAAAAACAGTATTTGTTTTCCTTTCACTACTGACATAACTAATGCTAGAATTAAAGTGAAAGGAAGGACTTTGTGCCAGGACTGGACTCTAAGTCAATTGTACTGGCTAAAATTATTTCATTTCTAAGTTATATCTACAGTTCTTCCCATAACCCTCAAACCTATCAGAGTAGGTAACTGATGCCTACAGGCAGTATAAGGGACCACATTGTGCTTTCTCTTGTCATCTCTAAGACCTTATACAGCAGGTTTTTTCTGTCTCTATTCATAACTGGCAGCCTTGACATTCAGAAATTCTAACATTTATTTCTCCATGGGCCATCTAAATAATCCTTAAATCACAATGGCGAGAAGAGCTTGTCTAGTTCAGCACTGGAGAGAAAATCTTTTGGGTTTTTTTTGAGGATTGCACCCTCACATGTGATGTTAAACACTTTTTTGGATGCAGAAGGGTTAAGTAGCATGCCTGGGAAGATCATAAGTGTTGGTTTCAATGCTGTTTCCAATTAGGCTTGATAAAGAATTGTATACAAGAGCAACAGTCAAGAGCAATGGGGAGCTGCTTTAAAAGAAAGAACAGATGGTGAAGACAGATTTATGCTCCAGGTGATTGGTACAATAAGCTAGAGAAAATAATGCAGGAGAAAGCTAAGAGTTTTAAATAGTCTTCCATGAATATTTTCACTGTGCTTTTTATGCGTGGGCAGCATTATTCTATGGAACTTCTGACATGCTGCAGTTCTGAATGTACCTGCGTCCTTTCTGGGAGAGAAGTTGTGGCTGACCCCAAGACATTTAAGCTATTAGCACATGTTATACACCGAAATAAGGAAGGCATTTCTTAATGTATTAGTGTTTTTCTATTTGTATGGAACTTAAAGACCCACTTGAAATTTCAAGAAAATATTTTTAAGATATTTTGAATCTTTTATTATTAATTTCTCTCCTTCTAAGGTCCCCCACAAAAGCATGGAATCAATTATACCAAAAGTTTGTTGTTTTGTGTTTGTTGGGTTTTTTTCCAAAGCTGATAAGAATTACTTACATGGCTATTTCTCTCTGCCCATGAATTTGATGTTTCTTACCTTCTCTTCCTGGTGTGCTGGAAGGTATTCCTATGATCTATTTCTGCTTTGCTAAAACCCATCCAATAGAGTAGAACTGTATAGATAAAAAGGGACAGTGGAGATGATCTAATTAGCAATGAGCTAAAGGAAGTTAGACATTGTCCACAAAGATTTATCTTTTTACTATGTAATTATGGTTGTGTCCTCATGACATGTTCTGTACGTTAAGTGTTCAGCATCATCTAAGCAATCTTGTGCTGCTTTGCCTTATTGCAGAACTAGGGCTTTGGTGTTGCTGCACTTTAGGATGTAACTTTTGGCTCTGCAAAGCTGTTATAAACACCAGATAGAGATATAAACTATGCCAGAGAGAGAACTACTTGGGTGTTACTTATGTAAAGCAAGAAAATAACCACCATGATTTACTGTTTAACAGTTTTCTCTTCATCCTTAGGATGTCATATAGCCATTTCCCAGTGATGCAAGATACTAATATGTTGATTTCCATGTGCTTTTTGATCTTTGATATAGTAAATTATACAAATAACCCTTAGAAGGCTGAGTTCTAATTGTCTTTTGTGGGTGGTTATTATTATAGCACAGGTCAGTTTCTTTGGGACTCCTGATAGTGTCCTGGCAAGAATTTTGAAGAGGGATTGAATTTTGAACATGGCTTGAATACAAAAGTCTTCAAGAGCTGATGGCAAGATACATGAAAATTTGTTAAGGCACATGGAAGGCTGATCGGAGTATTACAAGATAATTATGTTTTCTGGGTTTTAGGGATGGCATCTTACTTTGTTTTGGAACAATTTAAAGAAACCTTCATACCATTATTTACAATCATTACAATTTAAAGAAACCTTTATATTAAATGTGTGAAGTTACTACACAAATCAGAAAGCAATAGGTGAACTGCATATTTTTTAATAGTAATTGAATGCAAGTTCTACACTTGGGAGAATATCTTACAGCCAAAATGTTGTGATTAAAGCATGCCAAGGAAATACTACTAGGAGATATTCTATTCCATGCCTTTCATGTATTATAAGACATTAATCCCTAACCCTACTTCCTAAAATTGCTTTGTGTTCTGCTGAGAGAGAATGATGGATGTTTTGAGTTGATGCAATAAAAAAATCAGTGCCAACAGTGATGTGCTTGATAATAAAGAGAAAAGGATGGGTAGGATGTATAACATGATAGTAAAATGTTACTGTAAATTTGAGAGTACTAGAGAGCTGCTGTAGAAGGAATGACTGGAAAACAGGTTAAGACACATAAAAGCACTTTATGAAACTATTGCTTAGTTTCAAGAGAACTACTTAGTGTGTACGGGAAGCACATGCTTCAATATAAATCCTACAATCTAGCTGCTATTTTTACCACTTTTACCAAGAGGAATCTGCTGTGGTAGGTTTCAGAGTATAATCTGGAAAAATAAATGCAGTATTCCCTTAGCAGAAGACCACTTACTTATAATAAAGTCTGTTAAATCATAAGATAAATAGCTACCAGCTGACACATCCAGGGAAGTGGGTAGTCCTGTCCACTTTGGGCTTTATGGTACAGCCTCTTTGCATAGCAGGGAAGTCTTGGCCCTTAGTCAATTTTTCCTTTTCCGAGTAAGCAGACGCTGTCGTCTTCTTCCTTTGCCTAAATTGGTCATATATGCCTAAACCTCAACCTGCAGAGTGTCTTGCAGGGTGTGGATTAATGTGGGTGGATTGTGTGAACATTTTAAAGACTAGATTCTCATCCTTTTTGAAATCATTGCTTTTGATTTAGCAATAAATTATACCCTGGTTATGACCCCATCCTTTTAGCAGTTCTCTCAAAACTATTCTGGTAGTTCTGTTTCATTTCAGGACCTTACTGAATCTGACTGTTCTTAGACTGTGTGGGAACAGTTAATGTTACAATTCCAGTTGCAGAGCAATCTGAAGCCTAAATGTTTCCTTTTAGAGCAGGTACTTCTCATAATTTAGCCTTGGCTGTAGACCAACGTGTAAAGAGTCAGGTGGCATCCAAATATTGTGATTCCAAAAGAGCAGAAACTATAATGGTACTTAAGTTATTTCACTCTACAGGGATGGAAAGAACTGTTGGATGACAGCTGAAGAATGCACAAACTTCAGTACATATCAATTTCATATGCTATGAGATTCCTTCACTTTCAGGCACATAACAGACCTGTTAATTTATATTAGACCTATGTGATATCTGAACTGGGAGTAAACTGGATTATACACACCTATTTATATCTTCATGCACAATTATAATAGCGAAAATGTGATTTCAGATAAGCTGAAGTGTTACGCAGTACAGATCTCTCCCTTTCTATTCCTGGATTTCATCCTCGAGTTCCTCCTGCTCCATAATAAATTAATGATGCCTTATCAACACCTAAATCATTTTGGAATACATCACTTATGCATTCCCAGCTTTTGTAGCTAATAGTTTTAGAACTTAACATTATCAAAGAATGGTGGAAGTTGGAAGGGACCTCTGGAGATTGAGGGGGTGTGGGTGTGTGTGTGTGTGTCCTGTCCCGTCCCCCGTCCCCCCCGCCCCCCGTCATGCCCCCCCAGCACCAGAGAAGAAACACATGGGGCAGGGCAGGCCACACAGAAACAACAGATCCAGGCAGATCTCAAAAGTTGGTAGAGGAAACTCCACAGCTTCTCTGTGCAGCCTGTTCCAGTGCTTTGTCACCCCTACACCGAAGTAATTTTTCCTCATGTTGAGGTGGAAATTCCTGTGTTTCAGCCTGCAGCCATTGTTTCTTGCCCTATCATGGGGCACCACTAAAAAAAGACTGGCCCCTTCTACTTCACACCCACCCTTCAGATATTTGTAAAGATTAATAACATACCCTCTCAGTCTTCTCCAGGCCTTTCATCATAAGAGATGATCACTGATCACTTTGAGCTCTATTGTTTAGCCAGTTCTCATCTCACCATCCTCTCTTTAACCTGTGCTTCCTGAGCTTACCCATGAGGATGTCACAGGAGGCAGTGTCAGGGTAGAAAACACCTTGCATCTACCCATTCTGTCCCATCATCACAGAAGGCCGTGAGTCAGACATGACTGCCCTTTAGTAAATCCCTACTAACTAGGTAACCTTCTTTCATGCGGTGAGAGGTGATCTCTAGAATAAGCTGCTCCATCACCTTTCCAGGGATAGAGAAGAGGCTGACTGATCTGTAATTTCCAGGGTTTTCCTTCTTGCCTTTTTTGAAGGCTGGGGTGACACTGGCTATCCTCCAGTCCTCAGGCATTTATCAGATCACAAAGATATATGCTTAGTTTTAACCTTCTTTTAACATTTACAGTCTCCTTTGTAACTTTTACAATTTTTTTTTTTCTCTGAATTCCTTTCAATTTGTTAACAATCTTGTAACAATAATACACTAAAATAATTTTGCTTGTCATTTTGATTTAATGTCTTTGAGAAGAAGGGTTTATAGAGTAAGTTCTCCAGGAACATTCTTAAAATTCAGTGGGGTTTTGGGGTTCTTTGCCATTTCTACTTCTCTACTGACCACTTGGGACGCTGACCAGTTAGACTGAAGTCTATTTGAAGCAGCTATCAAGTCCCTGTATCTTAGTCATAATGACTGGTCACCCACAAATCTTCAACAAAATCCTTTAAACTTCATCCACTGTTATTATTGTCTTGAGTCCAGCAAATGGAATGGTCTGGATATTAGTCACATATGTATGTGCTACATCATAGTGAGTGTGAGCACTACCCACATGTTGCTATACATGAGCTTTTTTGGCTTACTACAGAAGTAGTCCAAATGAGGAGGGTGAGGAAGGTAATATAGATATATAGACTCATAAATTCATGAGATCATCATCCAGTATTTTTTCATGATGGAGTTTGGAAAGATTTACTGAAGCATATTTATGTATGTTTAACTTTTTGTGGGCATACAGACAAATATTTGCTATAGCTCTACTTCATGTTTCACATACTACAGTATATTAAACCACAAAACCATGCTGGCATAGTTGATGGTATTTAACATTATGCTTTTCTTGGAATAGATGTGTTTGGGGAGAGAAATGGTGTGTTTCTGTGTGTGATGGGTTTTTTTTGTTGTTGTTTTGTGTGTGTTTGTTTGGATTTTTTTTCTTTTTTCTTTTTTTTCTTTTTTTTTTTTTCCCCTGAAATATCACATCTGGTAATAACACATTATTAAAATCTTCTGTCTGGTTGTCTACCACAACTCAGATATTCCATTACATATGACAAAACTACAAAATGGAATCCTAATGTTATGGTGGCTTTAAAAGTAAGAACACACCAAACCATTTTCTCAGTCAATATAGGAGCTTAATGCCAAAAAAAAAAAATAAATAAAATAAAAAAGACACCTTTCTGCAAGTATTTGCAAAAATATAGGATATGGATATTTATTCTTAGAGAATATTTATAAACAATCCAAAAAAATAGCAGGATTCGGGACAAGAAACCTACTTCACTGGTGTTCAGCTGGTTCTAATTGGTATCAGTCTTAGTATCAATTATTTGGATTTGCCCCAGTGGTTGCATCAGTTACAAAATTGGGATGGAATAGTGTATTTTTTAGTTATGTTGTTGCTTTTAAATTTGTGTCTTTGGATCCCATTTCTTGAATCAAGTGTTGCTGATTAGTAAGGAAATCCAAGAGTGAAGACAAGCTTATATTTATTGAGAGACTTTTTTTAGCCAGCAATCTTTCCTGAAAACCTCTTGCTTTCAACTCGGGAATAAACACTAACCTCAATTCACCTGGTTTTACTTTTGCATCATTTGTAACTTTAATTTCTGAGATGGTGTGTGTTGTTTCTGCTCCTTTCCTCTGGTGCCCTCATTCCCATCAAGTAATTTGCTCATCAAAGTGTCACACCCCTTTAAAATGCAGCAATATCTCTTGACATTATCCAAGGGTTCACTTAGAGTCACAGACTCATGCAGTCACTGACTGTAGCCAGCAAAGCTTATTGTCTTTGCCAGGAAACTCCTCAAATACCAAAATTTAACTTAGAAGGCAGGGATATACAGAAATTTATTCTGTATATTATGACCATTTGATATATATATATATTAGTTTTGTGTAATAAAAAAAAAAAGTAATGAAGGTAACTTTATAAAAAGACATAAATTTGAAGATAATGCCCTTTTATATTTCTGCTAATAACTAATGTTTAGTGCTGAGTGGTACAGGAGCATATTACCTACAGACTATTTCAATTAAATAAGGAAATCCATTAAACTTCTGTAGTATAGCTTCTATGTCATTAAACTTCATAACAAGAAAATGTTTCCTTTTGAAAGTATTACAACTTAATCACTGCTAATAGTATAGAAGGCTACAGGCTTATTGTTATTTCTTCTCCAAAACCTCCAATAATACAACAAACCATAAAGCTAGAAAAGACAGAGAATATTGTGCTATCACTATAGATTTCTTCTGTCTCTGAAACTGACAATAATATCTTACTCTCTAACCTACTTTACATTCCTAACCTTGTATTGTGAACAATAGTAAAGTCTTTGTGCAAACGTTATGAAAGTACATTTTAAGATACAACATGTGCAAGCCATGTGTTAAAAGTGTGGCACATACTATTATTGTTGCTTTGTATTCTGAAAAGTAAAATCACTGAACAGAATTGGTTTGGTTCTCACTCAAACCAGGACACATGATTTTCCTTTTCTAGAGTCTCCTTGCTCCTTTGTCCTTTAGAGATGTCTAATTAGTAACTCAGTAATGATAAAGTATATAAAATAAAATAGGATTTTACAAGCAATAGTTAATTCAGCTGTGTGCCATTGTTCATTTTATTCTGAATCTGCTTTGTTTTATCAGTATAAACATGTTCAAAAGACCAAATTTCATAGATCTAATTACCTCAGCAGAGAGATTCCTTGCATCTTAAACATTTATGTTTATATAGAAGCACTAACTGGAATTGTTTTTATAAATTCTGAGATATGGGAATAAAATATTTTTTTTTTCTATTTCAGTTTCTATTGCCTTCAAATCTTTGTATAGTCTCACTCTCATAATGAGAAACAAATTGGATACAATATTATTATTTACTTCAGTATGTTTTCCTTTGTCCCTTGTACTTTGAGATCAGTAGTCTCTAAGGAACAATCATTGTTTCTTGAATACTACATAAACTCAAAGCCTACTGTTGCACTTATCTTGGTTTTGCTCAAGTTAAACATATGGTCCTGCAAAAAGCTGTGAAAACAGTCTTTATCATTGTCAGTTTTGCCATTTCTAGCACTAGCAGCTGGGAAGCTCTGAACAATCATGGTAGTCAGACTGAGAAAAGAAGGAAATCTGAGAGAGGGGGGAAAAAATGTCTTACTAAGCTAAATCTGGAGAAATGTACTCTATTTTAAAATACCATGCAAGTACCAAATATTGCCAATGAAAATATCAAGAATGGAAAGAGGAAGAAAGCATCAGGGAGGGATGAATAGAATATTTATTCTGCAAAAAAGGAAGCGGAAACCCTTCAAGATGAAAGTTGTGTGTGTTCTTATTTTCTGCTCAAAATCAGCAGTGCATTTTTAGTGGAAAAAAGTATATAATGGTAATTATAATTAATTCAGTGCATTGCATCTTTAAAGACCTATTAGCAAATCACCCCAGTGTCTAATCAAGATCAGTAAGGGCTTAGTGCCCTCCTAACCCTTTGAGACAGGTTGTTTCAGAAAGTCCCTTGCTAAGGTTTCATCTTCCAGGTTCTTAATACATTTGCATTAGCAGGTGTGGCCTGACCAGCATCAAGTAGAGTTTAAGTCAAAGGTACTGAGATTATAAATGTAAGTGGTAATATTCTAAGAAATCAGATTTAATTATCCCTGCTCTTCACGGACCATCTTGCCATTTGTGTGAAACAGTGAACTAGCTAAATGCTATGCAGAAAATCATAAATTTAACTCTTAATCATCATCATCCTTTTCTTCAACAGTTACATATCAGGTATTTAATCTCAGTAATACATTACTTGCACTTTTTTTTCCTTATTGGCTTTGGGAGCAGATTAATTGGAAACCACCAAATCTTCTACTTTTAATTTAAATTGTAATGGGGTATTGTTTTGCTGGGTTCTGGGTTGTTTGTTTGTTTGGGTTTTGTTTTGTAATTGTTTATTTGATTATTTTTTTTAATGTGTTCTAAGAAATACATAGTTCAGCATAAACGGAGGTGTATGCAATATGTATATAATGTACATCTGTGATGTTCCAACACACATATTGTTCTTGCTGCAGATATATATTCATTCATATTTATAAAGAAGTGAGCATATGTCCTGATCCACTATCAAAATGTGTATTAAGTTATTGCATTGCCCCCATAGGGTCCTATTTCATTCCTGGGTAAGCCACATTTTAAAAACCTGCTGCAGGTATTTATGGCCTCCCTGTTTTCATCATACCATCCTTCTAATATCAGCTGGCAATTATAAGGACTACAATGAAAAATATTTTCACACCTGCATCATTGTTTTCTGTACTTTTGGCTTAATATAGGTACTCTTGTGTCTTGAAATTCCTCTTAGCTCTCATTGTAACAGCTTCTCTCAAAGTGTGCTGTAGGGAGCTAGTGGGTTTTAGAGAACAAACAGGTTTTGATTACTGTCTTTCTGAGGTTTCAGTGTTAGCAGACAGTTGTGATGAATGGGAGATATTTCTGCCGTTGCAATTTTAATATTTACTAGAATTAGGGGAAAGAGAGAGAAAGGTAAAGATTTAGTAAAAAAAAATAATAAAAATTTCCCAACATCATCTAGCTCTGTTTTCTGTAGATCAGATGCTGCCCTTCATATACAGGAAAAGAGACTGAAGGAACCCTACCCTTAGAAAGTATAATTAATTCCTTGGAAGAGATGAACAGTTGTATTCCCCCTACAGAAAGTGGTAGGAGGGGTTACTTTCACTATACTATGCATCTGTGGTTAGTCAAGACATTTCATTTGGGAGACAGTAACATGCATACTTCTCAACACCAGCCCAGATTCTGGAGTGGCCAGACACATTCCTGTCATCGAAACCTCATCCACAGCATGTTACACAGTGTGAAAGTTTGCCTAGTAAAACAAGGAGCTCATAGCTTCTTTCAGTTACAGCAGGTCCAGTCCTTATTGTATTCAAGATTTCAGAAAGACCAATCAGAAAGCAAAAGAACTTGTTCATTAAAAGTTGTCTTCTCTGTTTTTAAAAAATTAATATGTGGACAAAATAGACAACTGTTAACAAATATTGGTTTAGCCTTCTTTTTCTGATAAGAGGAAAGTAAAAATAGGAAAAGGCTTGTCAGAAATGTCAGATTTTCTTGAATTTGTAATTGGATAGTCTGCACAAAGAGGAGGTAGTCGTAAAAACCCCCATGATTTAAGGAAGGTGGTACTGCATAGCAAGATTAGGTCAGAGCAAAAGTATATCTGGGCCAATATTTTGTCTTAGCAGCCAGGAGGAGATCTTAGTAGTGGAGTTATGAAAAAGTGAAATCTTACCAGGAGGATTCCCCTGGTATTTTTTCTCTTTGGCCCTCCAGTTTCCTTGAAAGTGTTTAGTTCATCCCAGAAACACATGCCAGAGTTTATAATTTCTAGTCCTTGATACATCTAATTACAAATGGAGGAAAGAAGCCTCAATATGCTGCCTTAGATAATGAGAATCACGAACAGGGACCTTACTTAATTCATCTGAATAAAATATTAGGATCAAAGAGAAGCAACATGGAATTCATACATATATATTGACATTTATATTATGCTTAAGTGTCTATCTTTGCACCCTGGAGGCTTTCACAGTCTGCAATATTAGTAAAGTGTTTTTCTAAAATGGTTCTCTCCCACAAAATCACATTTATCTTTATGGTTAACTATTTCCTCTGCATTTTTAAAATCTATACCCACAGAATTCCTAACAAAAATTAAAGCCATACATCTATACCACAGTTAGTTTTTCAGTAATTCTTTCTCAGCAGACATATCCCAGATCCAGTTTCCTATCTGAAATCTTGCCAATGACTTGTAGCATGTCAATCTTTCTCTGTCTTTTGCAATTGGTGTGATCTTAACACTAAGTATGGTGCAAACAGAAATTCTATATACCTCTGGGAACCTCTAGTCTATAAATAAAAGCAATTATTGGAACCAAACATGTGCTGATTTATATGGTTGTTGATTTCAGTTTGTTTGTTTTTTTGGGAAAACATAATTTTTGGAATAATGCAAAAGCATTCATAAAAATAAATATAAAAGTAATCAGTAAGGAACTAAATGTAATTTCTGAGACTATTGCATGTGTCATCTGGAATTTATATATTTACCAGAGTTTATGATTAAAAAAAAAAAGACCTAAACCCATTTTTTTTCTACCTCTCTATGTAAGTAAAAGTTGTACAATAAAATCTTTAAAAATACAGCATTAGGAGGGATGATCTGTCAATGAAGAGTCATAGCTGAGAGTATCTTAAAGATTAGAAAACAAAATTTGATTCCATAAGGACAGCATTAAAAACTGTAAATATATTAAAGCTATAAATGTATTTGGCCTCAATTGTATGTATTTCTGGACTTTATCCTGTTGGCAGCTTGGATCTCTCACTGAATGTACTTGAGCAATTCTGTCTGTATTCAAAACTTGCCATTTTGTGCTGAATGAATCCTGTCCTTTGTACAGATTGATTGTTCAGTCATATATGATAATTTATACCATCATGTAAATAAGCACTTATTAAATAATGTATTTCTCATGATTATGAAAACTGCTTTAAGGGAGCACAGCTAATTTTAATGACACTAAAGAAAATGACACCAGGAAGAAATCTGAAGTAATTGATAACTCCCTATTGTTTGAGAAGTCTGAATTTATTTTGTATAATTGGTAGTTTCTACAAGAAAGCAGTGATAATTATATTTAAGTGTCCCAAGTATTTTCTCAGGAAACAGGAGAACATCCTTACATGGTTTGTTTTAAGAACAAACATAATACCACTAAGTATTTTCTTATTGAATCTGAAAATGAAAAAATATACTAATGGAATGAAATGTGATATTGACAGAGCAAATTTTAAAGGTATTTTGCAAAAGAGAAAATATAGGCAGAGTTTTCACAAATGTTATATATTCTGTAGAAAAGTTAAATAGCCATATCTAAATGCAAAAAAAATCTAGTTATTTTATGCCGTATAGGATAAAAACTGACAATAGCTGGGCATGCGCTTTAAAATCATTGCCTTCAGTGTATTGAGAACTAGTTTGGAAAGTAGATTAACTTGAGGCCACAGAGAAGTTGATACTTTTTTTTTCTTTTTTACATGGGATATTGGGCCCAACTTTAAGTGAAAATTACTCCCTAGACCTTAAAATAAAATGTCTATTTCCCCAGATTTTTTATATATATATATATATATATATATATATATGGATAATGTTCTCTGTAAAAGCAGTACTGAAGTAACAAATATGATAAGATGCCACTCACCATCCTCCACATAACCTAATCATTTAGGACATCCCTTGAGTTAAGATATAGACAGAATTTGCGTGATTCTCCTCAGCTCTCAGTCCCTCAGTCTGTCAAGTGCTTTGGAGTAATTACAGCACATAAATTCAATAGATGACTACAGATGAATCCTTATAAAGCAGGACACTTGGCATAGAAAATAATGGGCTATAATGACAAGTTTATTACAGACTTTTGCTAATAATGATCATCAAGGTATTGTTTCATTGATAAATGTGGATTTAGTTATTTAAATAGTCTATAGAGGTTTATGAATAACCTTTTATATAGGCATGCAGCAAGTTAATAATCTAGAAATGGCTTTTGTTTCTCAGTGTTAGATGTTTCATTGAGTCACCCGTGAAGCTGAAAACAACTGTAAAGCAGTATTTAAAGCAATTATTCATTGACAATGATGAGTTTGAGACACAATCACACGTAAAGGTGATAGTAAATTATTTTGGGAAATAGCTGTGTGATAATAATAACTTTATAATACAGTAGAAAAATGTTGCGTAAGATAATGTTAACATTGTCAGAAGACTAATACAACGAAGAGTGGCAGCATGAGAATTTTATACCTTTATACTGAGTTCAGAAAAACAGCAGGAACAATTGAATATAATTTTTTTTACTTTTGTGTTTGTAATCCTTTCTTTTGCAAATAGTCTACAGATTGATGAAGAGTTTGATTTTCTTATCCATTGTCTTTAGACATAGCCATGGAATGGTTTTGCTACTGTAGATTTTTTATCTCCTGCATCCTGAATAGCACTGTTGAAATACACCTAGATGTAGTCTGAAATGCATTTGACCTACTGGTTCATAAAACTTTCCACTGAACTTTTCCTGTACTTGTTAAATTCTTTTGGTATTCAGGTAATCTTTGTAGATCAATTCCTAGGAAGAAGTCTGCTGCCATATTTTCATATGGCAAACACTCCCAGAAGTTTGGGACAGGACAATTGCTTCTTCATTCACCCACTGCAAGCTCACTTGTTATTACAATGAGAGAGAATTCTATGATCCTGGATGTTATTGAATGATCTTATGCATCCAACTACAGCTGGACAAAAATAAAATAGTTTAAAATAAATATAAATACAGAAACAACAGTCCTTAGTAGAGGACAAGAGGAAACAGCATCAGCTTGTGCCAGGGGAAGTTTAAATCAGAAATTAGGCCTTTTTTTTTTTTTTTTTCACTGAAAGGGTTATCAAACACTGGAACAGGCTGTCCAGGGAAATGGTGGAGTGATCACCCTTGGAAGTATATAAAAGATGTGTAAATGTGGCACTTAGGGACCTAGTTTATTGGTGGGCTTGGCATTGTTAGGTTTATTTACAGTTGAACTCAATGATCTTAGAGGTATTTTCAAACCTAAATGTTTCTGTGATTTTAGGTCGAAAAGGTCTCAGAAGTTATGCTAAATAGACACAGCCATTGTCAGACTCTGTTGTTCCACAGGTCTGTAAGCAATTAAGAAAGCTGAATACAAATACCTTGTAGAACAAACAGACCACATCCTCAACTGCTCTAAATTGAAATATCTCCTCCAAGTTTGGTGCAGCTATTTCAATCCTATCACAAGAACAATAAAAGCACAAAATGTGACACTTCAAGTAAATGTATTTCAATGTCCTTCCAAGAACAGAGATTTAAGGGAAGAATTGTCTTCATTGAGAGCTGAAGACTGTTCAAGAACCTGACTGTATATTGTCTCATATTCAGTATTTAATTCTGTCCTTAATATTTACCATATGTAAGCATGCATCCTGCTGTATTACTGCCTGTTGGTGCTGCAGAAATAAAATATACCACCCACACCTGTGTGATAATTTTTAATTAATCTTATAGCCACAATGCCTTTGTGCAGTACTTCAAAGCAGAAGGCAATTAGTTACATCTTCATGCTTTTGCTTGAAATTTGTGGTTTTTAAAATAAAAAGTCTTCACACGACCTTAATTTAAAAATTAGTAATTGCCTGAAAGACATCCCCAGAGTAGAAGATACAGAGTAATTCCAATAGGAAATATGGGAAATAGTTGAGCAATATACAGCTTGGCAAGAGCTTCTTGCCAAGTTATGACAGATACACTGATGGATTACTAAAAGGTAGAAGCAAGGCCAAAATCTGGATAACATGCTCTAGAGAGACTGGAACCACTTATTCTTTGATTAGCTCTTGAAACTGTGGTTTGACTTCAGTTTACATCATTGTGTTCACAGTATTGACCAAACTGCTTCAAAGTATCTTGCTGAACTCTAGTGGTGCTTGTCTAGAAACCCAAAGGTGGAGATTGTGACAGTTTTTATTTCCATGAGGACTGTAATAATTGTATTCTTACGTGTTTTGTCATCAGTTTGCCAATATAAGAAAAAGTCTATTCGTTAACCAGTATGTCCACTAACAAGTTACACTGCTCTTAGGATGTCTAACTATGTTGACTTTTGTGTTTGTAAAATGCTTCTCCCTACTAATATAGAGTAGCCTGGAAGGATTTTGTGTGAAAGCTAATTAAGAAAAGTTTTTCAAATACTAACATATAAATTTCTATCAACATCTGAAGCTTGTAAGGGAGTGAGGTTTGTTTGGATCAATGGCTACCTATCCGTTCCAGGGAAAATGAAAGCAATTCTGATTAACAGATTTAAAATTGCCTAATATATTATAAAAAAAATTCCTTCTTTTGATCATTCAAACATGAATCTGAATATCCAAAAAATCCAAAACAGGCAATAGACCAAACAGTATTAAAAAGGTAATCTGCATAATTATTATCATCTACCCATTTTGGAAATAATTTCATTCTTTTAATCAAGGTTAATCCTCATTTTACATATTAATTTGGTGTTTGTGCCTCAGGATCAGCTTCAGACTTCAGAGTTTACTTTCTGTGGAAAAATAATTGGATCTTTGAATAAAAACCAAAATGGTTGTAACTTTTCTCTTTCCCTTTGATGGCTTAATGTTAATCTTTATTAACATGTCATTGAGAACATATGCAAGACTGAAGACATTTAAACAACAATCTAAATGTTTCTGTCTAAATTATTGAGACAGTTAGACTCTTTGACAATTAGAATTCAATATCCAAAACTGTAGAAATGTAATTAGCAAATTTCAAATGAACTGTTTAGGTTTTTTTTCTCTTGTTTGGTGGTTTGTGGTTTTTTGAACTATACATTATTTCTCACAGTGGTATACAGACATTTTTCCTAGTGAGATTGAGTCCTGAAAAGTGTCTGTCCTAAGGACTGATAAGGACATTTCTCAACTTGTTCCAATTATACCCTATTCATAAAGTCACAGGAATTAAAATTTTTACTATGGACATAACCTTAACATGTTCACATGAATGTTATTTTGCTGAAATAACCATTTGTAAAACTGTAAAAGCCCTTTTTTGTGGACTTTGGGAAATGTGTTTATACTGTAGCAGTGTGCTGTGAGCTAGCAAGGATAAAGGACATATGCATATTCTCTTGAACAGAAAAAGTACTTGGATTCTTTTGTTCTGTCATACTTGGTCACTGCCCCTCTTCTCTTTATTATGCCAGTCTGTGTACACCTGATGAATGATTCTCTTTCCTTTTCTTCCTCTTGTTTTTTATCCACAATGATTTCATCAAATCCAATTTTTTTTCATCTTAACATGAACAATATAACATCTTTGATACAACATAAAATGTAAAAGTATTCATTACTTTAAAAAAAAAAAAATTCTGCTGTGAAGCAAAAGCAACTATGGAAACTTTGAAAACAGTTTAAAAAAAATAGACTTCTAGAAAGAACAGGCCCATTTTCATAAAAAAAAAATATGAAAATATCCATATCTGCTTTATGCTAATATCTGTGTACCTTTTCAACAACAATTTATTGAATATTTTGAATTGTTCTTAGCTTTTTAATTGTTTTGGTAGTACCGTTTACGAAGGTCATGTAAATAGCATAGCGTTAGTTTTTCATTCTGTGTCATGGAACGTACTCAGCTTATATTAGTATCATATTTGTGGATAACATTAAATATATTTTTTTCTACATTCTCTTTTTATAATTACTTTCATAATAAAATTTAGTTCTTATAATAACGATAGAGTATAATTCTTTATCTAACATGACTTTAATAGAAATTAGAGTTGTCTGAATACCTGATTTATATGGTCTAGCTTTGAGCCATAAGGTTTTCTGAGCTATAGAGGTACCAACAAAAAAGACCGGATTTATGTTCTATTTGAGCTCAGGAATAACAGGGTGCTAAATTCAAATATTTTAGTATAGTCAGTCTGACTGCAGTTGAAGCACATTGTATCACTGCATGTAAAGTATGGCAGTGCTTTTAACTTGTCTCACTGGTGAATTGCATTGTTTCTTATTATTCCTCCATTTATTTATTTATTTCACTTATACTGATTATCTGAGACTTGAGAGAATTATTAAGATTTTTAGACTTAGATGCTTTGATTCCACATGTTCATTCTTTTCTTTTCACCATAAAAGACAGCTATGTGTCTTTTTTTTTTAATTATCATTATAAAGTTTTATCAAAGCAACATAGAACAAGTATTTAAACCATCTATTCTGCTTTCTGTAGATGCAATAGCAGGAAAGGTTTTATAGGAGACAGTCTGTCCCCAGTTTTTCTTAGATGATGTATTTTCACTTCCTGTCTATGATGCTCTTCTACTCACTTTTCTATGTATGCATCAAGTATTAGAATATTTTAAATCAAGTTGTCATTTTGAAACTGTCTCACAGAACAGGCCATGTTCTAAGAATTTCCTAATTTTTCAAGATGTCCTTGCTTACATATTTTTTTTATCTATCTTATTCCTGTGACCAGCTTCTGAAAACAAACCTCTATTGAAAATCAAAAGCTTCCTGATGGAACATTAAGATTTAGCCAAATAAAAAATAATTGGTTAAAATTAGACTTAATAAACATTCTGCCTTAAAATATAAGGGTTTTTTTTTGTAATGGAGTGTTTCAATTTTTTAATCACTTTTTTGGAATGGTAAAAACCAATATTCTTAGTAAACTTTGATTGTAATGAAACAATGTTTTGTTTTGATTCCCTTAAAAATTAAATTTTGAAATTGTGCAATTTATGCAATTGCAAAATTATAAATAAAATGTGTCCCTTTGCAGTGTGTAACTTATTCACTGAATTCCAAACTGGAAACCTTTCAGGAAAATAGTATAAATCACACTTTGCTGTAGAGTAAAAGTTATGCATTCAGATCTCAGGCTAGCCAAATATAGTTAAAAATTACTCTGTAAAGTTATTTACCTCTGGCACTGCACTTCTGACTGTTCAGAGTTTACCACCACATATGCCATTTCCTTTTATGGGTTTCAAAGACCTCAGTCTTTGAAGATGTAGAGGTTAGGCTGGTAAGTCATTCCAATTAAGGTTGTCTACCTCCACTATCCACGTACATGAAAGCTACTGGGAAAAATTTCAAACCCACTTCCATTTGGGTCTGCATAATTTTGCAAATAACTTTTAAAGTTAATACTGTAATTTTAAGTCTGAAAAATGCATATATAAAATTACATGTACAACAATGAAGACCACATTCAGCAAATTTAGCAGACTTTAGCACAAAGTTCCACATGCTGAAGAACTCAAGCTTGACAAATTAGCTCCAGATATGGCCATATTAGTGGGAGCTGGAGACAGCCCTACAGGGCTGTTTTTCCTTTGAATAAAGACATGCCTTCAAAAAGACTCACTTCAGCTAATGAAGGAATTATATAAACAATTAAAAGGCAGTTGATGGAGGCTGGTAGAAAGCTCATGTATTAGCATGAGCTAATTAGTAATTAGGAAGGTTTCCTATCTCCTTTTAGAATAAATATCCTGTCCCATTTATGGCAGGTCTGCTGAATGGAGACTTTCTGGTCATTAAATGTCCTGGCACTATTTTGTGCAGTATAGTTTATTTGGTGTCTTAACTTTGCATCTCTAGCTCCCTCTCAAGGCCAAAGATTCTAATCAATAACCTGATCAATAACAGTAAAATAACTTACTCAGAGTAATAATTAATAAAGAGGGTTTACATTTGCTAAAGGGGTCATCAGAAAATAAATTATATATGATTGACCTACCTGGGAAGACAAATTAACTAAGCAGCAGCACTTCTTTCTTTAAAGAAAAGGAAAAAAGTTACCTTCACACTGTAGATTGGAAATCATACATAGTCATTACCACTATGATTTACAATTAATTAAATGTTATTTCTCTTAAATACAAGACAAAAAATGTTTATGTATGTTTTTATCAGTAGAATTTCTTATATGAATAGCTAATATTTATTATTAATAGATATTAAAGTATAACAGTAATTTCTATTAGTTTACCCTCAAACTTCTACAGAGCTGTCCATCTGGTTTTAATCAAAACCAAATGGTAATCCAAGTTCTCAGCCTGGAACAGCTAAGAGGAAGTCATTCAGAGAAGGCAGAAGAAAACAGAAAAGATAAACAGATGATATTTGCTAAATTTGTATAGAGTAAAGGATGTAGATGCTGTGGGTTACTCTGGAGAAGTGATTCAGGCACCATGTCAAGCTGGAACGAAGTAGCTACAAGTGTTTTATGTCAGCAAAATACTAAATAAGATCAAGATGGAGCCCGTCCTTTGCTTTTGCAGAGCTGGATTTGTGTAACCCTGGAGGATTCTCAGAAGAGGTAAAGCAACATATACCATCGCCTGCAGTATGACTGTGCTTAAACTGTAGCATTCATTTTCTCAGAGCCAGCTTATTCTCTGGAATAGGAATATAGTTTTAGCATATGTGTGTAATCAGTACCTGTGTATATTTGCTTGTCAGAATAGCACTAGACCTTTTGTCAATGCAATAGGATAATTGAGTTTAGACCTTGTTGTTCTATGCCTCTTCCTCACTACCTGGTACCAAAGACCAGGCATTTTGGAGACTTTTTCCTATTGTTCTGGGTAACTGTTATCTTTGTATGAACATTAGAGATGCAAAAAATACTTGTTGAAAGAGAAAGAAAAAACAGAAGGAGGAGAGGGGTTTGGAAAACCCTTTTCAAAGTATGTAATTGTAGCACAGATCTTCCCATCTGTCTGAAAGAGCCCAGCAGTGTATTAAGCTAAATGTCTTGAAATGCTCGGTTAGTTGCCTTTTTTTTTCCTTTCCCCCCATCTCCGTGCTCTCTCTCTCTCTCTCTCTTTCCCTCTCCCTGGCGCAGGCAGGCAGGCTCACTGTCTCTCTCTCCCCTCTCCCTCTCTCTCAAAGGCAGGAAATACTTTTCAGGCAATCTGGGCCTGGTTGTTGAGGCCCCTTTCACAAAACATCAGTCTGAATTTAGTAGACAGAAGTCACTGGGAGAAGCTTGACAGGCTCGTGCTTAGCTAAGGCTCCCTCCAGCTGTAGAGTGTGTTTTTGTTAGAATCACACATTGAGCAAAACTGCTTAGAATAGAGCAATGATCTCAGTAGCGAAATCTGAACTTTATGCTAGCAGGGGCTGAGTCTGGGCTCTTCTGTTTGTTTGTTTGGTTCTTCAGTTTGTTTTGTTGTTTTCTTCTCAGCATTTAATGACCAAAGATTGTAGGGAGGTTATGTCTGGACTCCAGATTTTCTTCACCTAGGTAAGGCTGTCTTGGAATCTTTCTGTACTTTATCAAAAAAAATAAAAAGAGGGGGGGAAAGAAAAGAAAAATCCGAAAAGGAGCAAGCAGTATCCAGCACTGGAGCTTTCTGCGTTCAGGATCTCAGCACTAAAACTGGAGGTAAAATAATTATAATAAATAAAAATATACATTTGTTGTAGACTGTGCCAGTTCTGTTTATCAAAATGCATCAGGTCTATAAAAGATAAATATTTCTGTGTATTTTTCTTGATCTTTTATAAATATGCTTGATATGTTGAACTTTTGTTTATTTTTATTCATATATAAATAGAGCTGCAAGGTCTTGGTTGAATATTTTTAATGGATATTAAATAGGAAAGCTAGATGTGTGAATGATTTCTTTTTTCAGCTTATTTGCCAGCAGGGAGGGCATTTACGGCTATGTTTTTTTCCCCTCCCTTACCTTCCTTCCAGCAGTAATGATGATGAGGGTTTTAGGTAGATATATCAGTTATATCTCTGCTGGGCTTGGTCTCAAGCCTTTTCTTAGTCTTAAATGAAATTTTGTGGTATAATTGACAATGTAGTTTTAAATATGCACACTTTACATGTTAAATTCCAGGGTTTATTCCTTGGCATTAGATAAATTAGGTTATTTTTACTAACCTATGATTAGACACGTAGTTTGGGGTATGCTGTACTAACATTTAGCAGAGGGAAAACATGATTCAGTAAATGTCAGCTGACTATAAATTTACTCAGTCTTTTTCTTTACCTAGTAAACATTTAACTATTAAAAATAACAAAAATCTGCTGTTAAGGATTTCAGGGATAAATTATCTTTAAATTATGTATGAACGGATCTCCTGCTATTTTACGTAAAGGTGTAATTTAATTGTTAAATTGTTATGGACATCAGAAGCATTTTTTTGTATAGTATCCTTTGTCTTACTGAACAGTTGTTCTTATAACTAATATGTGAGATTCTTTTTTTTATGTGAATAATTAAGGCTCCATATAGTTATTGGCCAGATTGGTCACTAAACAGCAGTCATCTGTTCACATCTTTCAAGAAGTTTTTAAGTGTGTTTTTAGTGAATAATATTTTTCAAAATGATTGTTGAGGAATGAAATCACTTTGTGGTGTGGAAGGATGTGAAAGACCACTAAATACTCCAGAATGGGGTCAAATACCTCCTCTGCAATAGACTGAGAATTGTACGCTTTACTGCCATTTGTGTGGAAGAAAGGTGACCATGATGGTCAGAAGTGGCTCTGAGTTGTGAAGAGCATGGGTCTGAAGGGTACAGGGAACTGCTGGTAGGCAGTTCTGGATATATACTGATGTGAATTTTAAAGTCACAACCACTCATTTGCTTATGATCCTGACCTGAGAGTGCTGTGGTAAGTAAGTGGTGGGACTAAGAAATTGGGTGGAATCTGAATGGCTGAATCTCTGCGTCACTTCTGTGAAATTTGTGCTGGAACTTTGATGTCTCAAGGGATTTAGCATTAATAGCTTTTACTGCACTGCATTCCCATACTTGCTCCTGCAAGTATGCGTCATGTACTTAGTATTAGCAAGTACTCTAGTTAAACAGAAAATACCAAATATTAAAATTAATGATTCCATATCGACTGGTTTTTTCTTCTGCAGCACTGTCCTCTGGGTTTCAAATGACCTCATATGACTTCACTCGGAGATGAAAATACCTGACACTTGAGACAGTTAACTATAAGATAGGAAACAATATGGAACCCAGAAAGTATTTTCTCATTTAATTCTGAAGTTTTGTACAGATGTTAAGAAAATGTAACACAGGTAGCTGCCTGCCTTTTTAATTTAGAAGCTGGGAGTTAAGTCCTATGGACAAACCAGTGTTCAACTACTGATTCTACTTAGGACTAACTTTTGTTATGCTAACCTGATAAGATGCTATTGGCCAAGACAAAGGATTCACTGAAATCTTTCTGATTAAAAAAAACCTGAAAAATATTTTTTAGATACATAACAATAATGAACATAGAAAATCACCATTTAGAGGTTTTGAACTTGTTCTCATATATGAAAATATTAATGTTCTTAATTTGAAACAAGAAAGTAGTTATGTCAGATGACTCCTTTGAACAATTAAACACGTGAATTTGTCTATAGCCTTGAGAAAAATTATTAGAAGCGGTTACATTCATGCAATATAAATTATTCAAATAACTCTCCTTCACCATAAATTTAGGTACATGTACCTGCAAACTTTCTTTTTAACCTTGCACCTGTTGACTTCTAAGTTAAATTCCATAATTAGAACACTTGAACAAAATAAGTATATATTTGAACAAAATAATTGTATATTTGGGCCTAATTCATGAAGACTGTAACACAACAAAATAACATCTGGGGTGTGCAGTTTTTTAATAGTCAAGGTATATGGGTAAGTCCTTTAAACTATTGAGCTTAAAATTTTGATATTATTCTTTAGGTGGTGGAATAGAAGGATACCCTTTATGGTTTTTTTATAAGTCTATAGTAGTAGTGTACAGTCTATGCTCCGAACACATGAAATAGTTCCTTGAATGCACAATACATTCAAATGTCTAATCTGCAAAATTCCCAGAATGCATCATGGTGGATGACTTGATTTTGAATATTAGAATAGGTGATAAGAAAGCCATGATATAGAATCATTTATGTATATTTCAAATACTAATTAGTTTTGGGGTTTTTTTTGGTCAGAAGTGTTAAGCTGAATTTTATATATTTCTGTTCATGTTTGTAACGTTAAATTTGTTGCTGAAATATATCTTCTTTGACATAAACCCCATCCTGAGGAGGGCAGTAGCAGAAGGTGGAAGAGAACTTAGGAACTGTTTTGTCTTTTCTCAGAAAGCAGATTTTTTTTAATTTTTTTTTTTCCTCCTTTAGCCATCTGGTTCCATTTTCTGTTGTTTTTTTTTTTGTCTGGAAAAAAAATGGTTTTTATGTTGATATTCTGTTTCTTTTACATAAGAAAAAGGAAGAAGACAAAAATAGAGCAACACAGGGGTGAGAGTAATTGAAATAGCATGTGTAGAAGGGCTAGATCTTGATTTCCTTCCTAATAGGAAAGAGCCTCCGGAGGTCTCTGGTCCAACCCTTCACTCAAAGTGGGGCTAACTAGAGCGTGTTGCTCAGGCCTTGTCCACTTGGGTTTAAAATATCTCCAAACATGGTGATCAGTGGGAATACTTAGTAAGGACTTTAAGCCTGGCTGTATACACAGGTCTATTTTTATTTATGTGTGTGTGTATACATATATATATGTACATGTATACATGCATATATGTGAATATATGCATATTAAATAAATATACCCCAAGCCAAATTTATCTAGAGGTGCTTTCCAACATGGCACTCTATGATATTCCCTATCTTACCATATATAGGATTATTTTTTACAGAAATAGTTACTGATATTTAATTTGAATGTTTTCCATTCTTCATCATATTTCATAATTGATATTTGTTGGTTTTTTTATGAACTGTTTATTTGAAGAACACTCTGTTGGTAGAGGATTTCAAATCCAATGTTATCATAATTGCTTGTTTCTCTTCAGTGAGGAAAATAACATGGTGAAATTAGAAATGCCTGGAGTTTTATCTCTGGCTTATTATACATCAGCCACTGAACACATATACAGTGGTTTGCCTTAGGCAATATGTCTACATTAAAACAAATGTAACTCATACACTCTACTTCTAGCCCTCACTTCCCTCTAGGTTGTTTATTTGGTTGTTTTTTTTAGTTACTCAGATTCCTGATATTTCCTGTTAACTATTTTATTATAACATGCGTCAAAATCCAGTAGCTTTAGACTAACTGCCCTTGAACTTTAGGAAACATTGTAAACAATTTCTGTTACCTCTGAATCTCTAGTGGTTCTCCATCTAGCTCACTCTTTATCAGCTCTAAGATTCCCAGGGTAGGTAGGTCTTATCAGTGGAAGTTTCATTGTGTTTGTTGCACTAAATCATAACCATGAAAAATGCTCTTTTATTAGTAGAATAAATAAATGTTCCAACTTGAACATCACTGTGTTTGTGGGAAGTTTGCCTCATAATCCAAAATTTTACTTTGGATAAGTGGTGAGATTCAAACAGAAAATTTGTTTAGATTGAGAAGTGAGGAAAATCTACATTAGTAAAAGAAAATGGAAGAGGCAAGATAATCCAGTGAGAAATTTGCCTAGCCAAAACAGTTCAGGTTACAATATTGCAGCTGTAGAACTGGAACTTAAACAGCATCCAACAACATTAATTTTGTGTTAATAGTATATTTGCTAAGATTATCACAAAAATATGAACATGAGCCTATTTTCTTCTTAATTTTCTTCTGCAAGACAAAGACATCTATTCAACAAGGAAGATGATTGGATTCATGAGTTCGGTCTGCAGCATTTAGCCTTTCCCTTCTTAGCAGTCCTGAGGGACTCAATGCCACCTGCAAGGTGGCAGGTCTCAATAATAGTGCCCTAAACCAAGATGTTTTTGTTGAAAGGATGATGTCAAAAGTTGTACCTTCCACAGCAGAAGCTGCACTTGGAGGATTCCATGGGCAGAGAAATTGACATTTTGGTTATATTAAGTACCTATGAAAGAGATAGTGCTTTCCCAGCAACTTCCAAGCCTTGAGTCACTGAGAGCTTGATTGGATAGATAATTTAGGATTTCAGAAAAGCTTTTGCATGTTATATGAGAAATGAATAGACTTGAATTAGTTTTCAAATCAAGGAAAGATATTTGTATGAGCTCAGGAGCCCTATGTTTTATTTTTCCTGTACTCACACATTCAGTAAAAGTAATTTCTAGAGTTGTATCTGTCTTTCCAGGCAGCAACTTTTCTTTAGATGGAAACATTATAGTAAAACCTTAAATCTAAAAGGCATCAAGAATACCATTTGTTTAATTTATGTTGTAAAAAATAAGTTGAGGAAAAAACTACCCTAATTCATGATCAGAAATAACAGACACAGTTTTCTGGGTTGCCATTTCCTATTGGATTGCCTTTTCTCATTTCGTGTCATCTTTTCAAAATGGTTCAGTTGAAGGGAGTTGGGAAAAGGAGGTGTAACGAATTTGCCAAATATGTTATTTTGTCTGTTCTCTGGAGGTGGAAAACAGAAACTATTTTGCGAAAGGGTGTTGAAATTTACTCCATTTTGGAAAAGGAAGAAAAATCCAATAGGAAAATAAAAATCTCTGAAAAAGTCCTAGACCTTTGTAACTCAGATTACTTTTCCGTCAGAAGAAATAATCAAATTACATTATGTTGAAATCAAGATCTTTCAGGCTCCTAAATTTTTGAGAACAGCAGACTCACAGATCAGAATTGTTACGTATCGTGATTCTGATTTTTCTCCTTAAAAATCTATGCTAGAAATGTGTTTTGGATTACAATTTCTTACCTTCCTGTTGGACAATATATAAATTCAATGGATCTTGTCTCTCTGGAATAATGATGTGGTGAAGGTGATGGATCCTTGAGGAAGAGGTTGAGTTGATCTGAGGCTCAGGACTGGAAATGAACCAAATACAAATGCAACCAAGCTAGAATCCAATATAATCACATGTTGATTGCAAGTAGAAGTCTTTCTTTGTATAGTGATGAGCACTGGTAATGCAGCTACTTTTTGAGGAGGAATAGAAAGAGGCTCCATATTGGTTTATGTTTTCTATCAACAAATTAAGGCTCTTCAGCTGTTATCTTAGGAACCAATAATATTTTCACAAAACAAGCAAGATTATGGATATGTCTGAATGAACAATTTGCCAACTTTATTGTTTGGAATGTCTACTATACTGAGATCCTATAATACTGCTAAACATTATCACAATTTTTGCAACTTGTTAAATGTATTTTCAAGGAAAGTTAACAATCTTAACAGTATTACACCTTTTCACTGACAGTAAACTATAATGAGCATATCTGATGTATGTGAGAATCTATAAAGCAGAAAATAAAATAGCTTGGGTAAAGTGATAATGAAACTGATCCCCACAGGAAAAAGGAAATGCTTATCAAGTCACAAGAATGACTTATTTTATGTTATTATGACTTATTTTTAACTTATTTTGTGCATTTCTTCTCTCAGAAATACTAAACTTTTTGCAGTGTATAACTTATATTTACTCTACATTGCAGTGTCTACTTCTTAACATACATAAGGAAAAAAAACCCCAGCAAAACAAAAAATAAACTAACAAAACCAACCAACAAACAAAAAAACACAAACATCTTATTTCTGTTTTAATATTTCTTATTTCTATTTCTACTTTGGTCGTCTGCAAGCTGCTGTAGTATGAGGCATAATGAATACATGTTCTTCTCCTTCATGATTCTCTGTATTTTTCTATGGCTCTAAATCCTCTCTTTCCTGTCAAGAAATCTTACCCTATTTCATGGCTCCTCAGACAGAAGTTATACCATACATTTCATTCCCTTTATTGTATTATGCTATATATTTTCCTGCTCCATTTCTCTTTCTGGTATTAAATGACTATACCTGTATACAGTTTTCACTTCGTGGTACAATGAGAACTTTGAAAACATAATTATGTCACTGTATGCACAGTCTCACCTTTACCTACAGTGCCACATACAATTTTTACTGAGATTGAAATTCAGTTCCTGCTTACCAGCCACAGTGATTCTTAGTTTTAGAGATTTTTCCTGATTGATAACAGATATCCTAGACACTTTTATTATGCATTAATAGTTAGAACAATTTTATATATATGCTTTTTTTTTTTATCTGCAAGCTATTATATCTATTAACAGGGAATTGAATATGAAATTCAATCTCCTAGCAAGTATGTAGTTCAGAACGAAGTGGTCTTTACTTGATTTTACTTTAAAACACTAAACCTTACGATTAAAATTTATATGAAAGATTTCAACCGCTTTATGATTTCATTCAGATGATGTACTTGTCTTAAGTATTATGCCTTTTCTGATTTTTAGAATAAATTTGTAAATATTTTCTTAATAGTTATTATTTAAAAGAGTTCTAAAATGTTTCTTATACTATTATCTTTCATATATAAAAGAAATTAGGGAAAATGCATCTGACATACACTAGATTATTAGACTACAATAAATAATCCTAATATTCTATTCTAGGACTCCATGTTTTAGCATGGTCTTTACCTGTGCACTACAAATAGACAAGGTGAGTCTCCACTTCAGTAAAATGTGAAGGGTTGCATATGTCCAGGAAATAAGAGAAGGAAGGATTATAAACTCTAAAGCAGGAGATAATTTAAAATAACTAGCTGAGTGAAGACCTAGAGGATTATGTTTTATCTCAGATTATTTGTAAACAACATTCTGTGTCAGAGCTTGGTATGGAGTTACTGAAAGAGCTGAACGTAAGCCAGACCAGGAAGATGTGAGATGACTTTGTAGGAAACAGACCCTGTTCACTCAGACTTCCTTAAACAAAGTTTGCTGACTGGGGTCACAGACCAATGAAGATAAAATAATGATAACAAAATAAATATTTCTGCTTGATCTCCATTGCTTACTTATGCCTGCTATGTAAAAAATGTAATGAAACAGTCTTTCATCTCTGTAAGTTTCTAAGCTAATGCTTTGCCTTATTTTTCCCAGAAAAGATTTGCTTCCCATGTAAAGAACTAGTGAAAACTGAATTCCACTGGCAAGGGTGGTAGGGGCTGGTCTGCCCAGGCCGCCCTCTCTGAGAGTCTTCTGTCACTTAATAAACTCTCCCATGTTCTTTGCATCTCTGTCCTTTCCAAAAGCTTTTCTATTTATTGCAACATGGAGGTTGTACCTGAAGAAATGAATGGGCAATATGGTGGATCTGGTGGGGGCAGCAGGGATGTCTCGCCTGAATCAGTGACTGTCCTTGTCTTGGCAGCCAAGGATGCCACTGAGGTGTCCTTCTGCATGGTGGTGTCTTACTTATGCCTGCTTATGCTCTAGCCCTTCCTTCCTAATTGCATTCGTTGCTGCATCTTGTGTAGTGGCTGCTGCTGTTGAACAGCTCTACGTTTCTCTCCTAAAGCAGAGTGGGCTCTGCTCCTGTGTCCTGGAAGGCTGAGGAATAAGACAGGGAGCCCTGATTGTGTCTCTCTGCCTCCCCACTCTTGTACCTGGGAGGTTTTTGTGTCCTGTCCTTTGTCCCAGAAGGGGATCGGTCTCTGATAGGGCTGTGTATCCAAAGATAACAGATGTTTTAGTAAGTCTTCTTCCTCCATTTTCCATTCTCATTCTAGCTCCAACTCCTGCTGCAGCTTGCAGAGCTTTCATGGGGTTGTAGGTATTGAGTCTGTTTGGTTTAAAATGTTTCTTGTAGGTTGTCACATTTTCTTGGGGAAGGAAGCAAGAGAAAGTTAAAGTGTGTCCAAAAAAAGGACACATCTTTGTCTGAATTTTTGAAAGCCTGCTGGAAACACTTTAATTTAAGCTTCTCAGAATAAAAACAAACAGAAATAAACCCCACAATCTCACTTGAAGTAAAACGTTAGATAATTAATTATAGGAGAACCTATCAGTTCATCTTATACATCACTCTGTGCTTTATCAGTTTCAAACTCTCAGTTCCATGACACTTGAATCAAAACTTGCAAAAATACACAAACATAAAAACTTCCCTTAGATTTTTATTTCCATTATATTTTTTGTGAAAGGAGATGAGCAGTAAATTTTTACAAAATCAATCCAAAAGGGTATCTTGTTTTCTAAACACTGAAAAGCATCACTGAGTGTGCTTGAAATTAATTCTGCTGCAGTGTGATCATTTACTGCTCACATTTCCTTTTGTCAAGAATGGCCTAATGGGTCAATATTGCCAATATTCCTTAACTCGTACCCAGGATCATGATATTTTGTCCACGAGAAGACTATCATTCATATTTTGTTTCACATTTTTATTCTTCAGAAAGTTAATAGTACTAAACTTAGTGCTATTGAATAGTAAAAGCAAAAAGAATCTGAATTATGGGGAACAGTTGAGTGGATTGTATCATACTGATAGATGCTTTGTTCAGAAGAAAAATTCTTTTCACTTTACACAACAGTTCAACAGACTGTTAAGAGTTCATCTGCCTATCTTAAAAATAAGCAAAAAGCAGATATATCTGATATTATATAGAGAGCTTTCTAGTTGAAGGATGGCAACAATAAGTGGGATAAAAGGGGAAGCCTCTTCCAGTGGTGAACAGTACAAATAGACTTTGGAGGTGCATTTCTCAGTGGATAAAAGATGCTGCAAGTCAAGAAAAAAAGTGAGCAGCAATAGCAGAAAAGCGGCAATCAAGGCAGGAACACTCTTTTGCAAAGTGGCAGAACACCCTTTCTCTGGCAGAGAAGGGAACAAAATTATGAATCTCATTTAGAGGTCTGGAATAGTGAGTCCTCCAAAGCACAGCTTTGAGTGCAAAGGAAAAAGTTTATCCTGAATACAGAGGTAGAAGGCAGAAAAAAAGTTCCTTGTTGGCATGAAACTGTCAAGAAATCATAGCAGGGAAAGCATTTTTTAAGCTGAATTATGGCACATAATGTAGACTTTTGAGGAGTGGAGGGGCAGCAGAAGAAAATTAAGCTTTCACTAAATGATGGCCTCCTTCATGTGCCATGGCAATGAGGGCATTTCAGGGATTGGTAGCTGAAGCTGCTTGGAGAGGGGGCATATGTAACATAAATTTTTCATACATGGTGCTAACATAAGCTCATATTTTAAGAACAATGAAAGTGCTCTTGTCATATATTTATTTGTCTTGTATTTCAAGCGAAGTATTTTATATTCTTCTGTTTAATCATTTTTTCTGCAGTCTATGAGGCAGCCAAAACTAGTGATAGCACAAATAAAACAGAAGGGTTCCTAAAGTAAAATTTATTTGTTTTTCATCCCCCCTTGAAACATAACTCTCCACATCCAAAAAATGAAAAACAGTAAGGAATCTGTTCTCCCCTCTCTGCACATGTGTAACTCCATTTAGCAGGAGCAAGATTAGCACACACCCATTAACTCTTTGAATGCCTGCCTTTGCACATTAAGAACAGCCTCTTAGGTAGATGGGCTCATGTATGTCATTACAAAGTAGCATTTTTTTTAGCTTTTTAAACAATAATTATGGTGTCTTTATTTTTGTCAGAAATTCCCCTATGTGGCTGAAGCAAGTGTTTAATTCTCTGTAAAGTTGGTGGAGCTACTGTTCTAGTGGTGGAAGAGAGAGGGAAAGTGCAAATGAGTTGCACCCAGGTGCAAGTCCAAGTAGTGCTAATGGAGGGAAGTAAAAGCCATTGGGTCCTTTTTGGTAAACCTGCCCCTTTTCAGAGGTCAAAAGAAAACACAGTGCCATTGTAAAATTAATTTAATTCCTTCTGTAGAGCTCTAAGGTCCATCAGGAAAAGGTGCAGGAAATAAGTTAAAAGTTTTATCATTATTGATTTGCAGTCTGTAGTAATTTTGGCTCAAGCACACTTAGAAATAGCAGGAGAATATAAATATTACATTAAGTCAGAATAAGAATGCAGATGCCCTGCAAAGTTATACAAAAATCTGACTTTACACTTTAACATTTAGACTTGCTCCCATAGTCAACCAAGAAATAGAATCTAAAAGCTGTATTAATGTCTTACTACTAAATTTTTCCTCTGAAAGTAGATAATTTTTTTGCCTGTCTCTCTGTGTTATTTTCCATTTTCCAGAGACTCCCACATGCTAATGACTTGTGCATGGAATTGTTTTACTCCATGAATATATTTTCTTTTTAGCAGTCTCCACAGAGGTGGAAAATGTAAATGTGAAATGAAACTTCTCATCCTCAAAGAAGGTTAAAGATCTAGGAGCATGTACAACTCTATTCTCAAAGTCAGTTTGACAAGAGATAATTTACAGAGGTTCAGTTGCACAGACATAATTCTGAATTTCTTTCAGGATTAATATTTTTATACATTCAGGCATATGATTTGTCAAGGCAGCTTTGTGGCCTGGTAGGCAATCAGAATGTGCCCTAGTGGATTGAAATGACCCAGAACAAACTTAGTACTTAATCTTCTTTATTGATGAAATCAATAAGCAGATCCATGCTAAGTGCTGACAGTTCTTATGTAGGGAGTGAAAAGTAGAAATGTCTGCTCCTTGAACTTCTAATGTTTTATGGGCCAGAAGTTTGGGTTTGTTATTTGACAAAAAGCTTGTTAGTTTTGTTTTTAAATGCATAAATTAGTATTAGGTGTTTTCTTTGTGCTAATTTGAACTTGAAATTTCACAAGAGTAGTATATATCAGATGCTATCATCTAGAAGGAGCAATGCAGCAGTCACTGAAAAATACCCACCTATATAATTGAGCAGACACTAGGCTCCAGCAGACAGGCCAGGTGAGAAACACAGTCATGGCTGACCACACTGGATCACAAGCTATCTTCTGGAGAGCTTTCTTTAATAAATGTTTTCTCTTTTCCTTAAATTAGTAGTTCCCAAATATATTTACCATGGGAGGGGTTTGGTTTTTTTCAGGTTTTATAATGTATTTGAGGTAAGGAATATGTCAGAAGTTTAAATTAGTCTTCCTAGAGTTGTATTTTTTATTATCCCACAACAGCTTATTTCCCCTGCAGGTTCATGTAACACTCGGAATTACATCTTGTCCTGAAAAGTGTGAAATAATAACAATAAAAATGAGAGCCACTGAATGGGCCAAAGCAACACATAAGTAGTTTATAATTTTGGTAAATTTTGAATAACTCTCAAGTTTATCTCTACCTCTTTGGGAAACAGCCAGAATTGTGCATTCCACAGGTACCTCTGGATGAGGAAGAAGTACAAAATGACATTGTGTTCAAGGCAGCAATAGCACATAATATCATTTATATCTATGGATATTGATATCTTATGATAGGAATAGTGGAGGCTTATTTCCAAATTTTGGCTCTGGAGCTACTTGTCTGTTTATACTATTATTGTTTATTTGATACCGGAGAGTAGTCAGAAAAAAAAAGTTATACTGAATTATGAGTGCTGTCAAATTTTGTATGAAAAGTATTAAAACTTTAAATAAAACAGTCTTCTAAATTCCTGTCATTCTGGTACCACAGTCTTATCTTGCTTTTACACTTCTGTTTAAACTGTTCCTCCCCTTTCTTTTTTTTTTTTTTTTTATTTGGATTTGATTCAATAACAGTCTTTTTTGTTATCTCTTTCAGATGTTAAAATGATGAAACCCTCTCTCTCTCTGGAGCAGTGCACAGCAGCCATGACATCTCCTCTGGTCCTTCATGGCAGGTACGTTGCAGCCTGCTGCTGAACTGTTATGACATGTCTCTAGCAATCAGAAAGAAAAGCTGGGAAGAACATGTGACCCAGTGGATGGGATTGGCTTTGGAGTCAGTGGAGTATAATACAGCATGTTGTCACGGACTCACAGCTGATAACTTGCAGACAAGTATGGAACAAGATGAAGCTTTGAGCGTGGACCAGAAAGAAAAACGTGCTTCGTTTCCAGAGTACTGCTATAGTGGAGATTTGATTGGCTTTCCTGAGAAGCAGATGAGAAATGTTTCAAAAGAGGTGGATGAAAATGATAACCATGAGGAGGAGGAGCATTTTCTGGAGGCCAGCACAGAAACCCTTGTTCATGTGTCTGATGATGATGATGACTATTCAGCACTCAACCTGGATACTGTTAATTGCCATATCACTGCTGTAGGAAGGGAACAAAAAGATGAAGCGAAGAGTTTAAATGGAGCAGGCTCCTTAACACAGATAATACCAATAACAGAGGGTAATGGGGAAACAGAAGCATCTGGAATAATTGGAGATACAAGTAAGGAACTTGGCTGTGACATACTTCCTAAAGAGGAGAAGGAAGAAGTTGACAACTGTGGCAGCATTGGCCAAAGCCTGGAGCTTTGTAATTATGATGGCTTAAATAAAGTAGTCGAGATAGAAAAGGAATATCATTCTAATTCTCCAAATGTGAAAGAAATTATTATGCCAGGGAAGCAGCTGCTTCCTACTGCTGTAATTGCACAACAGTGCCAGAAATCTGATGCTTTTAAAGATGAGCTTGGAAAGTCTGAGTGTAATGTGGTAGAGAGTGGGATTTCTTCTGCATCATGCACCATCAGTGACAGACAACTCTGTGCAACAGTGGAATCCAGCAACTGCCTTATGCAATCTTCTCCTTGCTCTAGCAACCCGGCAGTGGAAAATTATCTGGATGAAAATGTTTTCACAGAACCTCAAGTGGCTCCTGAAAACAAATGCCTTTCAAATGTCAGTTCAGCAGAAGACATTCAGTATTTACATATAAGGAATTATCCGACCACACAAGAGCATTCAGACAGTCAAGTGAAACTTCGCAAAAGAAAGGTAGGACGCTCATAAAATACTTTTTTCTTTTTCTAGTAATTTCCACTGATTTTTTGAAGGTGATTCCATGACTAATTGATTGGAGATAAAGCATGGGGTTTCAACCTTGTTTCATGAATTTGTTAGATTTTTGTTCAAATAGTTTTGAGAAAAATGTGTCTAGACAACATTTGCGTTTCAGGAGCTCTTTTAAAGGTCTGAAAAAGGCTGACCTGTGGAATTTATATGGAATTTGGAATATATTCATTTTATTTCATATATAGTCTGTTTATATTGTTCAAGGCTATATTTTTTATGGTTTTGGTTTATTTTTGTTTTTTTGCTGCTATCAGTTATGAAAGATCTGTTTCCTTATGTGTCCACAGTTTGGAAGCCTTATTGAAAAAAGAAAGTGGGGTAAAATTGCAACAAAAATTTTAAAAGGAAAAAAAGACTGGAAACATTTTGCAGTAGTTCTGAAGTTTTCTGCTCAGCCTCATGGCATATTTTCTTGCAAAAGGAATTATTGCTGGTTTTGATACGTTTTGTATTTTTAAAGGCAACAGAGAGTTTCACTATCCACACAGAGTAAAGAAGTGTATCTTTAAAAAACTAATGGACAGATTCCCTGGCAATTAAGCTCACTTTGGCTTTAATGGAAAGAGATGTGCTGAATGTGGCACTACAGAATTCATCTTAAAGCCTGTCTTTCCCAGCTATGTTTCTTATTCTTCTAATAGTCAATTTCTAATTGTTTGCTACTCTCTGCCTTTTTTCATTTGACATCACCCAGCTTCTTTTGTCATTGTGGTGTTTTTATTTATATATAATTCTGTTTTCAACTAATTGTGTGGGGTAAATTCTAGCAGGTGTAGTGCCTCAGTAGCTGTTTAGCTAAAGCACATATTTACATATCTAAAGTACTGTATGCCAACACAGCATTGTGGGCTGCTGGCCATTGCTTCCTTGAGACACTTTTGTGATATTAATACTCAGCTGATGTGGTTAGAAGTTGGAAGTAACTTTGGCAGAAGGTTTCAGGAGTCCTCAAAGACAGTCTTCCTTTGGTAGTTTGTGTAATTACAATTAATGTGATAACTGTTCAACTGATCTTGCAGTAAGTATGGATCTGAGATACAATTAAAAAGCAATCAAACAACAAAACAAAACCAGAAACCTGACTAGAAGTACCAGAAAGGCTAAATTTACTCATCTGTAGAAAACAGTTCTAATTTAAAACAAACAAAAAACCTGAATTAACAACATACTTTGGAACTAATTGTCTATTATAACCATATCCTCAGCTGCTCTATTTTAGCATCTCATTTTCTTTCCTGTAATCAACGATGCTAATATTGATGAGTGCATTTCATATTGTCAGCAAGATGTATTGTGCTATATTTTTAATAGCTTAGATCCTGCTGATTTCCATGTAACCCCTTGTATCTTGTTTTGAGGTCACATACTCATCTTTTAAATGTACTCATGAGAATTATATTTGAGAATTTCTTTGTGCTTGTACCATTAAATATTTTAAGAGACAGAATATAAAAATACCAGTGAGACTAATGGTGAGAAAAAGTAATAAATGATGTGAGCACAGAAAGGATCAAAACAAGGAGCTACTTCAGGGAAGGTTGAGAGATGTGTGGCTGCAGCAGCTACAAGCCTGCGTGCATTGTAAAATCTGTAAATCAGGAGTGACCTTGTACCACTTTCATTAAAGAAGTCTTTACAAACAACTGCAAAATGTTTGTCAAAAAAAAGAAAAGGTATAATCTGGTGTTGGTTGTGATACTATTTTTATGGAACTTGGGTTCACAGGACACTTCTACAGTGTTCCTGTATGTAGGATTTTACCACAGATATCTATAGATATAGATAGATATAGATATTTCTTGCCCTATTTCACAAAAGCCTGTTTATTTTTAAAAAGGCTATCTGCATTTTTCATTTGCCATGAAAAATGTGCCTATGTTTACAAACCTTCCCTGAAAGCCACTTTTTATAATTTTAACAAAACATTAGAAAAACAACAGACTTGAAATTGAATCCATCCATAAAAGCCAAGCATTTGCTTTGCAATGACAGGAAGACTTAAGGAATTGAGAATGGTATATAAAGCCTTTTTTCTCTCAGGGTCAGAAGTTCAAACAGTGCAGTTAAGACCTAAAACATACCACTGCCTGATTAATGCTCAATGTCAATTATATTTCATAAAGGTCAGGATATGGGAAATGGAGATGAATATAGCCACATGGAGATGCTAAAGGTTGTTAAAGATGTTAAATTGTTAAAGGTATTTGGGCACCTAAACCTCAAGGTGGCACGTTGGAGGATCATAGAAAAATGATGAACTTCAGGTGCTTCCATGACAGCTAAGATCTTAGGACCTTCAATATCATTCTGCTTTGCTGGTAGTGAATTCTTCTGAAGACCTATTCCTCATTAACACATTATAAACTGCTTTTAATTGTGGCATTAGAGCAATTTGTCCTCATACCAGGACAAATAACAAACTGATACATAATGCTTGGTTTGGGGAAATAGAATTGATATATTGTGACTGGTAATTTGAAATCCCTTAGGTTGGCTCTATTCCTTACAGGGAAAGGTATAACCTAGAATACTGCTTTTTTTTGTGTAAAGGTAATATTGCATTTTAGTCTTATTAAAACATTTTGCTTATATAAGTCTGAAACAGGAATTAAATAAACAAACCTTTTGATGTATAAGTTCCTAATTTCTCTTTTTTTGAGACTTTCCTTTTAATATTTGCTACTTGAAGTTCTTCATGGTGGTCTGTTTAGAAGCTTTCCAGTTTCAAACATTTGATGCTATCTCAAAGTCATTCCTACAAGAGTAAAGAGTATAATAGTCTGGACTATTTCCTAATGCTCACTATTATTGTTACTATTTTAATCTAGTTTTCTAGATTAAATGTTGTGTGGTTTGCAAAGGATACTTAAGGACACAGCTAATGTCAGCAGCAGCCAGTCAACGAAATACAAATTAATCTAAAAAAAAAGTTTATCAGAAGAATAGCAGTTAATGCAGAAAGAAATCCAAATACAAGATTACCTGGAATGACACAGGTCTTTGTAGCAGCACCTTTCTTCACACAAAAAGTGAGAGATTTTAAAACATATTTTTGCATTTTCTGTACTGTGTCCATAAGGTTTGTTTCATTATTTTATTAATTATAATTATACTGATGCAAGAAAGCAAAAAAAAAAAAAAATTGTTTAGTTGAATTCGGGCCTTTCCATTCATCTTTGCTCCTTGGGTATCATGTTTACCTGTGAGATATGAAAGCTGACTATCTTCTGCTAAGATCTGTAATCAATTCTGTTTTTCAAGGCTAAAACTATGTTTTTTATGGTGAGTTAGAAAGTTAGGTTCTTCCAGGAGATTCTGCTTGTATTACCCAATAAACTGGCTTCACAGGAAGCCTATGGAGCCTTGTCTGCTGGCTTAGTCCTCCCAGTGAGGTACCTGAGAGAGGTACTGGGAAAGCTTCCAAAAAAATCATAACAGTTGTCTAATTTACTGAAATGGTTTCATTACATATTTTCCCCTGACATCTCTGCTATTCATATTGCATAATCCTTTTCAATTGAGAGCTCAATTTTCAGCGTAATATTCTTATTTAAAAGTCATGTGAGCGTGTTGTGAACAATTCTATCCAGTATTTTAGATATTTTTCTTGTTTTATTGCTGTTAAAATACCAGAGATAAATTTTCCAGACCTGTCACAAGTATGTATTTCTGAAGTCTTAATCTCCCTTTGTCTTGGTTCTGTCTTTGTGGAATGGGGATAATTTAATGATTAATTCTTTCTTCATATCAATTTGTAATCTAACTTTTAAGACTCCTAAGGTGTATTTTTTCAATAGCTGGCTTAGTGTAGGGATCATAAGTAATAATATGTAGGCATATGTAGGTTTTTCAGTGGGCATCTGTAGGTTTGTCAGTGATGTACACTTGTTAACGTTGCATTGACTGCATAGGAAAGACAAGTATAGAATAAAACCCAGCACTGTACAGGAAATCTTAATCAAAATTGGAAATGTGTTTTGCTGTATCCTGATTTTCTCATAGGGAATTGAATTTATTCTTTTCTGAGATTAAGCCTGTAAATGTGTGTCAATCAGAAGTAGATAACAGCTCTAAAAGTCGGTGATTTTCAAAGTCAATTATCTTTAATTGCACCTTTGCAAAATATGATGTATAAATGCATTGTTTTCCCACAGCTTGTTTTCCCATTCGGTATTTTTTAAAGATAATCACCTTGCAAATTTCTAGTGGAGCAATTCAACAACCTGGAAAAAAATCTGTATTCTCATATTATAATGAACATTAGAAATTCTGGGCAACAAAATCATTAGAAAAATGAACAATGAACGTTGTTTGGGTGGTTGGAGGAGAACGAGGCTTCACTGCATAAATCTAGATGTCAAAAAAATATTAATGGGTGTCAGTGGAACTACTGTGTTCTTAACATATGCTTGTCTTGCTGAACTTGGGTCTTATAATAATTTGTAACCTTACAAATTACATTAATTTGTTACCACAGAAGAACTCTTAACAGCACAATTACTTTCAAATCACATGGTTCTATTTCCTATACAATTCAGATGTGCACTTATTCCATAATAGCTTTGTTTTCATATATGGAGATTAATAATTTAATCTTGGCATCTAGGAAATGTTTTTCCTTAGTTTTGTGAAGGATAATGGTAAATGCAGATGATGGAAGTTTTATAATTTAATTTTAAAGATGATCATCCAAAGAGTTAAAATCTATTTTATCATGTATGGAATTTGGATTTGCTTTTGATCTATTTCTGCATCCCTTGTCATTTTCAAACTTTTTAAAGTTTTTCAGAGTTTTTCAAACTTCCTGACTGTTTTATGAAATAACATGGATCCTTTTTTTGGAACTCATGATGAACACCATAAAAATTGGTAAAATATCCTAAGCAGCTTTTTGAAAAGTTAGTTGCTATCCCCATCTCAGAGTTACAGTCTGCAGTATTAGCTAGAATGGGCAAGTATTACTGAGATCCACAGTTGCTTCACCACAAAGAATTTGCTGCATTTGCACATTGTTATTAAATGGTCATACTTTTGAAGGCATTGGGAAGAATCTGGCAAGGGTTGCAAGAACAGCAAAACCAAATAGTATTTCTTTAAAAAAAAAAATGAAATCAACTTGGCTATCATGAATATTTGTTTCTTTTTTTCTGCATAGAAAACTTACTTCCTAAATTTACCATTTAATAATGAAGATGTGACTCAAAAATACAAATGAACTAAACTATTTGGATCTAAGGGTTGGAGTTTTTAAAAATTATTAATATTACCTAGGGTAATTAATAGAAAATGGTGGTCATAAAACACTCTTAATATTGTGGTTACATGACCATGAATTTTCTCTGTTGCTCTGGCAAAAATATGTATCATAAATATTATCTCCATCTGGGAAGCTAAAGAATGCTTTCCCACAGACTTCCTTTGTGTTTGGACTGAAGTATGATGAATTTCAAACAATCTGAAAAGTATTTAAAACAAGCTTAGAACAGGATGGGATGATTGCCAGGCCATTACAGTACAACCTTTATGCAAATTTTACTTTGACACATTTTTGTGACAGTGTTCAGCAATAAATTTTAATGGCTGCCAACGTTGTCTAGACTGCAAACCAAGAAACTGTTGCACATCATGTTATGCATTAGTTGGAGTTGAGCTACCTAAAATGGTCATGAAAGTATTTGTATTTATGTACTTCATAGTCATGCACTGTCACTTCACCAAAGTGATACTACACACTTCCAGGAAACATTGTAGAGAGCTTTAGTTTCATGAAGTTTATGCTCAGAAATTTCTAATTTTGTCCAGGTTTGTAATAATTAGCTGGAAGAAAACTTTTAAGACTGTTTATTTGTTTTTCAAATGAATCTATAAAATGTTCTGACTGCTAAGGGGCAATTATTTGCTATTATTTGCTATCATGTTATTCTTTGTCTATATATTCTCATTTGTAGGTGATTTAAATGGGCAAATGACCACTTCCTAAAATGCCACAGGATTTGTAATTAACACCACATTTTTGAGATGAGCTGTCTTGGAAGAAATGAAAGGCTATAGTACATAAAAACGAAATTTAACAGTTTAGCAAAGGGGAAGTGAGATGAAAAGACTTGGGCAAAACCTTATGGATTATATGACATCACTATCCCAAATACACTTCTCCATTGGTTACAGAAAAATATAAAAAGACTTTGCTTCCTAGAACTGTTTATCTGTCACTTTCACAAGCATAGTGTTCACTTTGAATTAACAATAAAGTGAAAATGGAGAGGTCTGAGGGGCACCTATAGATACAGCTTCCATCAAAAGCTAGTAAATGCAGCAGTAACCTGGGAAGTCATTATTAGAGCACTTCTGCCTATATTGAAGAGCCTTTGAAGCCGTAGCTATGGCAGAGCAGCTTTTCCAGCTCAACCCTCTACTGCTGACATGACCTGTGCTATAAGCAAAACCTTTTCTGTTAGTGCTGCTGTGGCTCAGATGAGCAGCTCACCCTGGCCAGCTCTGGGAGCTGAGGCTTTGTAGTGCTGAGGTCTCCCAGCGTACTCAAGGAGTATTTGGCTGTAGTAGCACCGTGGTGGGTAAATTCACAGCCATCTGACCAATTACCACACAGCAGTTCAAAGCAAAATAATGAAAAGAACCATTCCATGAGCTGAAGTGCAGCAGAGTGGGAACCATCTGCAAAGTTTTCCACAGGGTGTGTTATTTTTGTTGTTTTGGTTTGGGTTTTTTTTGTGGTGTTCTGTTTTGTTGGGTTTTTTTTGTTTCCTGTCACAGTAATACATATGATTGAAACACCTAAAAATGTGTTGCTCATGCTTATGTCCTGGATCTTAATTGCAACATAGGTTTGTAAAGACAAGAGAGTCTATGCCACAGACTGGGTCTATTGAATAAGGCTGTACAAAATGAAACAATACTGTTTCTGCTGCCAAAAACTATTCCAAGCTTCAGAGGATATGGCCTAAAATGGTTATGAATTCAAATTTAGAGGAATATTCATTCTTCCTTTGATAAAAAAAAAATAAAATCATCCAGGCAGCACTATAGCTTCTTTCTATATGTATGTGTTGATTATGTGCACTGGTGTAAATGTATGGCAAATGTAAACCAGGTCCTTGCTCTCCTTCATAACTCCATGATGGCTGATGTCTAAAGCTTTTACAACAATAGAAAATAAGGAATTTGGCTTATGGACGCTGGGTTAATGAAAAATAGGCTTAATGAAACATGAGGATGTCCTTCAATAACGTGCCATGTTACAGCAATAACTTTAATATCTTAAGTTTCACATTGTTTTTGCAGTCTCACCTTACACAAGAGTTAGAAGAGAAAATGCAGTATGTAAAATATTTACGTTAAATGGAAGTTTATCCTTTCCTGTAAGATGCCTCCTTCCCAAACATTTTTGCACACATCAGATTTCTATTTGGATATTCCAAGTGTCTTATTTGAATAGCTTTGTTTTAACATAAAAGGAATAATCTAATATGCAAATTCATAGAAAGTCGTTAAGGAGCTGATTCTGATCTTATACGTGTTTCAATTTCTTTGGGATGTCTTCCTCAACCATCTTAAAAAAGGTTATGTGCGTGCACTAATAATCATTGATATGCAATTCATGTCTGTTTGATAAGAAGCCATGAAATACATGAAAAAAAAAAAAAACGGCAGTGCTAAAGCTAGTGGCTTGTGCTAAATAGAATTTTAGCTTTGAAATATTTAAAAATAAATACATATTTTATAGGTGGGATAAGACTGGAAAATAGGTAGGTGAAAATTAATTTATTTTCCATGTATATTGCTTATTCAATCCTTATTTACACAAAACCTTCTCAGCCCATGAAAATTACTCCCAGGTAGCAGTTTGTTTGTTTCCAGGCCTTCCTCAATACTGCAAGTAATGGAATCAAAGATAATTTGGGGATAAGTTCTTCCATCTCTATGCCTTGGTCAATATTTTTGTGTGTAAATATTCTGCAGGATTTGTTATTTAGCACAATTCACAGATATTTTATAAGCTTTTGGAAAAAAATATATTTTAATTGAATTTTCTTTTGCAATATGTATGTTTTAAAACAATTTATTATATTTTTTTTCAGATGGAAGCGCATAGGTGATCCTGCTCAGGCAGGGGGGTTGGACTAGATGATCTTCTAGGTCCCTTCCAGCCCCTAATTTCTGTGATTCTGTGATAAATAGTTATGACTGTTATGATCTTTAATCAGATTAAAGATTACTTATATTCCTGAATGTTGCTCCCTTGGGAATAGTAACTGAAGCCTTAGATTAGAATGTCCATCTTTTTCTAAGTCAACCACACTATGTCAGACAAAAAAAATCTTCCTTCATCCTACCCATATCCTTCTATTCAGCAAGTAAAGATCACTAATTCTTCTTTCTCACTCTTACCTTTCCAGAAATGCTTTCCTTTTTTCCCTCCAAATTTAATACACTAAATGTGCTGGTATTAAACGTTTTTGCCTTTTAAAAATTATTTATATATATGGGAAAGATCACTCTGTAACACAAGAATAGTATGTATTTTACTCCTTGCAAGCATCATAATTTCACAGGGTTCGATTTTGGGCTCAAGGCACCAGACAAGTAGCGCTATGCAGTTTCATGACAGATTAGGAAGCAAATATGAAGTTGTTGGAGAAAATGGCAAGCAACTTCCACAACTGTGACTCCACTTTGTTTTGAGGGGAGCTGTCCTAAACACCCTCAAGGGCTAGTGTTGCAGTAATGATAATACTCCCCTTGCCCATCATTCATTCCTACAGTTGTCTAAAATCTACTCAAAACCATTTATGAGACTGAAAAACCTAACTATTTTGTGTCTTTCAAGTCTTCCTTAGCACATATAGTTTGCAATGGGTTGGTCCCTGATTCTGGGCTTCCTCTCAGTCTTTTCCATTACGTTTAGCTCATGGAGGACAAGCTCTCTTGTGTCAACAGCATTGCCTAATGAAGCATAATAATGGCAGTTTAAATGTCAGCACTTTTAGTCATTGATGGTTGTCTTGGGGTTTAAGTAAGAATTTCTTATTTTCTAGCTGCTGTGTTCAGAGGGAGTGTTTACTAGCAGCAAAGTATAATTGTGGAGCTTTGATCTTTGCTTTGAACTGGCTCTTAAAGTGTAAAGAAAACTCATCTATGATGAGAACAACATTAGAGGATATTTCTGGAGTTAGACTAGGATTCTGAAGGTGAAAGGACACTTCTCCAGCTCTCTCAACAAGTCCTTGGGAAAGTTAAAAATAAGTCGATGAAAAAAAAAAAAAATTGGCACTTGTTATTTGAGAAAATTTCTTTATTCCAGGAACTGCCTCATGTAGCAGAAATTTATTTACCATCTGTGTAGACTTGAAAAATTTTCCATCTTACCAAATACACAACTGAAATAACAACAGATTTTCCATCCCTATGCTTTCCACCGACCTGTTTCGAGAGAGTGCTGTTGTAAAAACTTATTAAACTTCTGTGTTCTCCAAAGTGGGGGTAACTCAATTATAGCTCATCTGTCAACTCTGAAGTTCTGCTTGTGAAGTTTAACGATGACACCTTACTCTTGCTAAAGCATGTCACTTGGGGGAGGGAAAGGAGGAGCTCACAGACCTAATAGATGAAAGTTTGTACTTGCTTTAATGACTGTTACAATTCTTTCAATTACTGTTACAATAGGGGCTTTAATCAGAAAATAGTCACTTGAGTATTTGGTTTTCTTTGCGTACGGATGTACTTCCTTAATTTCATAGCTCTGCAACTGCATGGGGAGGAAAAAGCTTTAAAAAAAACACAAACCCACAATTAATCTTGAAGTAATTGGTCCTTTAAAATATGAAACGACCTGTCTGTAACTCTGAATATTACTTCTGGGTATTTGTATAAATACACAGGCCAGAAACCAACAAAACCAAGCAATTCCTGGAAGACATAAAAAGAGAAAGTAGTTCAGCAACAGATATCAGGGTACAGAAGCTTAACTTTAGTTTGCAGTTCCTGTTTGCTGGGGGGTTTTTTGTTTTTCTTTTTTGTCTTCCATAAATTCCACAGATATTTTACTTTTATTCATACCAAGCATCTTCAAGAACCATGAGTCTGATCCTTATTTGATACTTAGATGTCTTTTGATCCCGTCTACCAAAAAAATATTATGTGACTAACAAACTTGTTGTAAAATGCAGATGTTAAAAGCTTCTTTGAAATCCACCATTCTGATTTGCTTAAAGAATAAAATATCTGCCATTCTTATAATAATTGCTTTTTTTTTCCCTGTCTTATCTATATTTACCTGCTTCTGCATTAATTATGTTTAGCTGAAGGGCTTATCACAGATACATTTGCCTTCATAATTCTGCAACTTTGAACTAGTAAAAATGAGATGTGACATTGTTTTAACTACTGAACACTTTAATCTGGCAATTTTGACTTGTGTTTTAAACTACATTCTGTCTGCCCTTTCTTATAACTTATCTATTTATTTTTTTTGCATATGGTAAGGTAAGCTATTTTATGTTTGAGAAAAATAATGCAATTGTGAAAAAGAACAGGTGTAAATTTTAAGCCATTCTTCAATCCCAAAATGAGAGAATTAGAATATATATTCTCAACATACACTTCATGTCATTTAACAACCAAAATTTAAAATGCAAGTTGCGGTTCCCAGAGAAGCAGAAGTTTTTAGTTAATTTTGCACTAATGAGTTAAGGCCAGGAGCATGCTTCTGTAGTGTTCGCTGACTGGTGTGATATAAAACATGACAGGTGACATTGTGAATGATATGATACTGAGATTAAATGTGGATTGCCTGATTTGATACTTGCATTGCTTATATGATAAAAGCTAATGCAGTACTTCCCAAAGAAAAACTGAATTTTAGGATTGCTATTAGTCATGGAAAATTTTTTGTTATATTGGGAATGAAAAAAAGGATCACATAGGTTTCACACCTACACAGTTCAAGAGAAACTATTTGAAAGATTAGTTATCAAATGTAGTCAGAGTATTGTACACTCCCTGCACTTGCAATATGAAGACTGTCTGCTACCATGTCCAAACTGGCTGCAAGATACATAATTGTTATCATTGGACGATATTAACTATCAACAAATGTTCCAGAGACAGAATTTTAAGAGAGATTAGTACATTACAGTTCCTTTTAGGTCAATTTGATACATATTCCCTGGTAGAAGAATATAGATTTCTGACTTGAGGTTTGAAATTTAGCCTCTAAACAAACTATGCAGTCTCTTGAGATATTTAAAGTTTTTGTTTCAGCTGTCTGAAATGCATCAGATCCAATGTAAAACTAGTGAAGAACATTTTTCCCCCTATACTTGTTCTTTCTAATACTCTAATTCCCAGTAGTCTGTGGTAATGTGTTCATTCTGTTGGCCAGCTGTTCAGTTCTCCATGAATGCATCCTCCTGATGTGCATTTCTTAGTGTTTAAAAAGTCAGCATCCTATTCTGCTTCAACATAAAAATTTTTTTGAAAACAAAACTATATAAAGCAAAACTGAGGGTCTAGACAGGGAATATAATGCAAGCATAATCAAGCTCAATTTGAATAAGTAATAAGTGAGGAAATAGCAAATATTGCACAGCATAAACACTAAACTGCTCTTAATGTGTTTAAAATATAAATAGAGAGGGGATATGTTTTGTATACTCAGTTTTTTTTGTCTCTGACACAATTAACTTTCTTTTGCTTTTCTAAATTACTGCCTGTTGTAGAAGGGAACTCTGTAGGAGAAGGTAACTTTCCTTCTGTAGGCCCTTGACAGTAGGACTCTTTAGCAAAGCAAATAATATCCCCTACCATTAGCATTAACTTTATTAAGGACAGCACTGTGAGCCTTAAAGGTAAGGTTCATCTGTAAGGGGGGGAAATTGCATGAGCAGTAAATAAGTGAAACAGAAATAGCTCATTCATTCCCTCTTGGAACACATTTTTCACCAAAAATGGCTCATGGAATTATTAAATACTAAGTGTTAAGGGAGCTGAAAATAGCAATGTTTTCACCCCTGGTATTACCCCAGATTCTTCATGACAAAAGAGAAATTCAGTAGCTAGAAATCATTGTTCTCTCCCAGTCATGCCAAGGCGGTGGGGGGTAGGGGTTGTGTTAATCAAAAATGCAAAGGAAATGTCTGTAGTTTATTTTAAAAATCTTTTTTTTTTTTATTTACTTTATTTGGTGGTATACAGTGCTTGGATTCAATTCAAAATGTAATTCTGTACAGAAAGGGAAAAAACCCATTTTGCATAGAATTGTGTAATAGTAAATATAGTTTATGGTACGTGTTTAGGATTTGGGCCATCTCTCTAATTTGGATACTCTCTCTTATTTAACACAAACTGAGATTTATACCCAGGCCACAGTTCCAGCAAACACCACAAATGTGGTCTGTGACTTAACCCAGTAATGCATGAGGAGGCTCTGTGTCGAGAGGAATCTATGTCATCTTATGATTACACTGTTGGTCATTCTATGCCTGAGTGGTTCCTATTACTCCATGACAAATACTAAGATTTGTCATCTCTACCATGACCAAGGCATAAAATTTTCCACCTTTCTCTGGGAGTCCCATGTTGTATGTATATTTATTATATGGCAGTGATTTTAATCATTTTTGGCAGTGTGTAAAACAGCTGCTTTGTGATTGTATCACTTCACATGTTTTATAGGGGAAAAAAAGCATTCATTTCTTCTAGTTCAGTCTGTGCTGTAGAAGCAATCTCCATTAGTGCATTATTTGTCTTAAAAGGCAGTATAAGATTTTCTAGGAATAATCATTGTAGAATATTTTTGTTAAAAAACCATAATCTCCAGTAAACACCCTACTTTTTTGAGTTGTTATTTAGAGAATCTAACTAAAATTTATCCAACTGGGAGAAGAGTTAGTGATAACAACATCAGTGTCAGCATGAATAATGGGTTTAAATTGGAGAAGAGTTTATTTAGACTGGATATCAGGAAAAAGTACTTTACCTTGAGGGTGGTGGATCAGTGGAATAGGCTCCCCAGGGAGATGGTTGGGGCACCATCTCTGGAGATATTCCAGGTGAGGTTGGCCAAGGCTCTGAGCAGCCTGGTCTAGTTGAGGGTGTCCCTGCTCACTGCAGGGGGGCTGGACTAGATGACCTTTGGAGGTCTCTTCTGGCCCTAAATATTCTATGATTCTATGATTCTATCTCAAAATAAAGAAGTCATTTATTCTCAAACAAAGGCAGAGATGTTGCTAGGACTTCGCTTCTTGGATTCCAATACTTTGTTAAACCCTGAGGGTATATCATGCACGAAAAATTATAATTTTATTATTATGCATAATTTCAGTAGCCAGGAGAATCATATTAAATATGTATAGTATATAAAAAAATACACCAGTTGAAATAATATACTGCACACAAACTAAGAAAAAGACAGAGAGTAGAAAACTAATTTGTCTGTGTTCTGGGGATTCTTATGAGTTTAAGCCTATTGATTGATCTTTGGTAGCCAGAAATTTTGAACTATCACCGAAATCTATTAATAATCAATCATATAATTATGCTTCTCAATTTAAAGTTACCTTTGGAATAAAATAGGAGAGGACCATTTCAGATCTGGACATATGATCTTTTAGGAATGCTCTGATTACTTTTACTTCTGCCTGATGATTAAACAGAGTTGTTTGCCAGTTGCTGGAGCCTTCCACATATTTTTGGTTTCACTGAGTGTCAGAAAATATGTTTTCTACCTAGTGATGGAGATATTTCCATTCTGTCTATCATCAAACAAAATGACTTACCTGGGTCAGTATTTGACCAGTCATATGGGGAGGCAAACAAAGGCTGGGTGTACTTGCAAGGAGCATATGAGCAGAAAAATTACAAATCTGGAACAACACCCACCTATCACTGCTGTACCCTCATTACTCATATCCACTTAAGTCATACTGAAATCCTATTCTTTGTCACTTATGGGTTCACTGGACATGGCAATCGCACTGTAATCTTTTTATAAACATTGAAAGGGTTTTGTAACTCTGATAAAATACACTGATAGAAGGACAGAGAAAAATGTGTAAAGAAAAAATTGGTCTCTAGTGATAACATTTTACTTTAATTAACTGCTTTATGTAAGCCAGAGCTCCTGCAATTAGGCAGTCTTTTTGAAATTTCAATGCAGTGAAATTTACTAACTGGAAAGATAACACTTGTTGCTTAAAGGAAAAACTCAAGAGTTTTGATAATTAGCTGAGGAGTCCATTGGTTATTTTACAACTGTGGAAAAAAAACAGTATAGACCTTATTTATTGACCTAGCTATCTGACAAATCAGGAAGAGATCAGTGTCATGGAATCTTTTTGAACAGGTCACCTCCTGACACTGGGAAAGATCCAGATGAGGTCAAAACCCTAAGCTTCCTGTCTCTGAAAGGAAAAAGAGAAAAAAAAAATCTGATAAACATAAAGCTACACAGAGCTGCTTTGGAAATCTCTAGAGATTAAGGGAGCAGAGGAGGAACATTAAAAAAAAAAGAAATCCTCTTGTTAACTGTAGCAAGACAGAACATGCATTCTATAAGTATCAAGAAAACTGATTTACGTTTTTTCCAGTTTGATTACACTACCAGAACTGAGCCTGAAACTTGAGAACCACTAATGAAATATCCCCCAAAAGACACAATAATAGCAAACACAGTCATTCCCCCACTAACCAGAGCATTAAATACACTTCCAAATGCTACCACTCCAGAGATGAATCAGAAGCAGCGTAAAAAACAGAGCCCAGTGGCACACTGTCACTTACGTCCTTCTTTATTCTTCAAAAAAAATGGTTATCCTGCCTATCATTTTCACTTCCTTAAAATTGAGTTAATATCATTTTCCCTTGTCATGTGTAATGTGAGGTTAACTGTATTAAGGATGCACTGGAATTTTTGATTAATAGGATCTATACAGTTGCCCAAGATACCTAGGTGGAAGCTCCTCAGGAGCCTTAAAAACTGTCTCAGAGCCTGCAGTATTGTTCCTCCTTGTTACACTCCCTTCCATTTTGTTTTAAAACTCAAATTTGTTCCCAGTGAGGACAGGTCTCCCATTTTTGCAGCACCTATACTTTAAAATCAAATTTAGATTAAACTAAACAGTCCCATAATCTGTAGTTGTGCTCTTACTCATTTGCATGTGCTTTCTGTCTCTCTGAGGTCTCCATACAGTAGCTTGAGAAAACTGAGACACTTTAGCCAGTGCTTTTTTTTTTTTGGTCATTCTTCTTTACAAGAAAATGTTCCTTTCAGCTTTCCATTAGTCTCTTTTTCTGTTCAGTAATGGCATAAAAGCTCAGCCTGTGTTGAAGGTATATATGTATCAATATTACTATTGAGCTTAATTAGATATTTAGAGAAATTTATCTTCTGAAGCATAAACATCTGCTGAGCACCTGAGCCCTGGACAAGACAAAAATAAACTTTCAGAATGAAAAGGCTTCTCCTGGGCATGATTGCCATGGATGATACACACAGAAGGATGCAAATCACTTTGATGAAATTCTAACATTGCTAGCAAACTCCCAGTTACTTCCAAGGGCCTCAGGTTTCACCTACAATTGTCTAGATGTCTAGGCCTGATAACAAGCTATAGTAGCTCTTTTTTTTTCTTTTTTTTCTTTTTTTTTTAATGAAGACCCTGATGATATTTTTCTCTGGTTAATAAACACAGTGATGTATTGACATTTATTTGTCACATTGATATGAATCAGATAAAGTAGCATTTAACTCAAATAACAATGGAATTGCACTTTAATACTGGAAATTCTAAAATGATTATGCATTTATATTTCTCTCACATGGACATGTTTTACAGTAGTATCATTTATTTTAATGTTAAATTTCTATACAGTAAGAAATACTTTTAGATTCCAAATGTCCTAGAATTCAAGTTGAATAATCAGTGGTCCAGCACCACTCTCTAAGGTGCCTTGAATGCACTTGAAGTCTGCTGTGTTCTTGGTGATGCTCTTCCTTGGAGAGGCCAGCTGGTGGTGACTATAAATTCACTACAGCTTGACTTGGTATTGGCTGTAGACTGTCAGGTTCTTTCCCCAGATTTATCTTTCTATGTATTTCTGAGACAGTAGTTTCACTCTTTTGGCCTCACTTCAAACAGAATGTGTGAATCACACTTGTGATTCAGTAGCCAGTTATCATGCAACGTTTCTTTCCTCCTCTAAGCTGATTTTGTCATGGTGTGTCCTGTGTTAGGCCAACAGAAGTTGACATACAACACAGATGAAAAATCAAGCTCAGTAACCCAATATTAAATACATAGATATAACAGGTTCAGGTTGGCAAGTCTTCAATTCTATAATTGATAATCGATAATGCAGTCATATCTCATGAAATAATGCTTGATTAAATTGTGAGAAAAATACTGGAGTACACTTAAATGCTCTCAAGCTAGTTATCTCAAGTTCTCAAATAGAAACATTTTGATTGTATGAGGACATAGGCTAATCTCTGCCAGCTGCTCTATAGTTAACTATTCCAAAAGTCTCATTCTCCCTTCTCAAGCACTTTTTTTTTTCCTCTGCAGACATATTTCATGCAATAGTTATGCTGACCTTTAAAGATGTTTTATGTTTTTGTCACAAGATGTGGTGACAATGTTTATTTCTTTTAATATCAGGAAACCCTACACCTAAAAGAAATTTTTAAGTGTAGCAAAACATTGTATTATTTTTATCTTTATGAATGGTAATAACTATATAGATGTATGGTTATTATAGGGATATAGGGAAAGTTGTAAGACATTACTGTTACTGTTTCATCATACAATCAATAAGCTAAAGAAGTTAGTGGAGTTTCAATCAAGAATGTGTCCACTCCTTTAATTCCTCACATTTGCTCATTAGCTGGGCATTGATGGCTATTTATCTTATGGGTACACCTAGAAAGAATAGGTATAAAACCAGTGTTGCCCTCCTGTCTTACACAACTTCTGAAGCTACAATCAATAAACATACTTTTCCCAAAGATTGTATACTGCAAAAATGTACACTGCTATTTTCAATTAGTGTGTTTACTTAGCATGCATTTTACAAGGGTAAATAATCTGGGTTTTAGCACTTCTGTAGTTGCATTTCCAACTTACAGGTGATACTGCTCAAACTATATTTGTGTGAAAGCAAGGCAACACTTTTAAATATAGGGTATGAGGTATGCATATATATGTTTGAAGAAAGATCTGTTCAGGAAATACCCTTTACCAAAAATCACTGTGTTGCACTAGGAAAGTCGTGTCAGATTTCTATTATTGAAGTATGAATCATATTAAACCCAGTCAGATTTTAATCCTGAAAAGCAAAGAATCAAATCCAAAATGAAGTTAGCATTTCAGCTTGCTATCAACAATGATAATTAATAAGGAAACAAGATTTTTAAAAAATATAAATATATTGAAAATATATAAAATACATATTTTTTTTTAATATATAAATGCT
>JANHGL010023445.1:0-23381 GCA_024611195.1 Ceyx melanurus | reverse complement strand
AAAATACATATTTTTTTTTAATATATAAACGCTTCAATTTAGGGCAGATTTTAAAACAAATATTCCTAATCCATTCAGTGATGGTTTTGCATCTTTTTCTTGCAGACATGCTATTGTTACTGCATCATAGCTTCATGATTCATTAGACTTCTTTTCTATATATGTAAGCAGACACTTCTCAGAGACATACCATAGGCTGTCTTTTGCATAGCTGCAAAGGGGAATGAGTCACCTGGAAAAGAAGCCAGCCCAGATGAAATAAATGTGTTCAAACTTCTTTTTTATTTTCCTTTAAACAAAAGCTTCATAATTAAAATGGCATGTGCTTGTGCGTCTTAAAGGACTGAAAGGCTTAGAATGATCAGAAATTTCCATGCAAATATAAGTGCAAAAGTTTATCCATTATTTGAGATTTATGGATTTATAAGTATAGCATTTTGCTTAAAAGATGTAACATTTGAAGTATGGCATATGCAGATATGTAGATGGGAAACACTAAGGCATACACTGTGCATCTTATCCCAGTTATTCATTGGTAATTCTATTTACCAGCTCTCACTGAATCTTGACTAAACACACCGGTCTCTGGCAAAACTGTACCATGCTCCTTTGCACTGATTTACTCACTGGTTCTCCAGTCAGTCTTTGCTCAGTTGAGGCTTAAATCAGATTCTAGCTTTAAGACCAAAAGAGCTATGACTCATTCAGTAGGTCTGTTCTTCACATTGGACCTGGCAAGAATTTTCCTCCTGTGCCCACAATGCACAATCATCACAATGCCCCCTGAAAAGTCCACTTGACTCACCTGTGAACAAGTTGGCCACCCTGTCCTGCTCACAGTCTCCATATTTCCCTGAATTCCGTGATTGCCTTCATAGACTGGCAGCTCTTCTCAGAACATCCTAAATGCTTCTCCTTGGAGACTACAAGGCCACCTTTGATCTTAGGCTCAGCGTTATTAGATGAATCTGTCATTGCCTAAATTATGATCTGAATGTGACTTATCTCAATGTTTCAGTTTGCCTCTACTGTTTCATTACAACTTCACCAAACCTCTCTTAATCCTGGAGCTTCTTGAAATCTGTGTTACTTCTATTCCAACTGGCCATTCAGCAAGATCATGTGGATCATTGGCTTATGTCAGGTAGGTCCTGAGTTTGGTTAAGATTTTTCCACAGGCCTGAAGCAGGATGAATTAGGCAATAGACAAGCTGGTGTTTCTCCAAATGCTTGAATAAATTATGTAATTTGCTTTATTTATTTCTCCCAAACCTGAAATTCTAATATGACTTTAAAGTAATTAAGAAATGGCAATCACACCATGCTGAATTTCCCAAACAGATCCAATTAAATCCATAATAATATTTTTTCCCTGCAACAAATCCAATCTTAACAGCCTTATAGAATATCTTCTCAGTTATAGTCAATGTTTTTAAAATATCCCTCACTATTTGCTGTTCATATCTAAACTTTTTTTTTTTGCACTTGAAACATCATGGTATTTTTGAAGAATAACAGAAGACTCAAAATGCTCTGTTCAGAATGCTACTTTCTCTAAGGCCCTTTGCATCCTATCTTCTTGGCATACATGAGTTCTTTTCCATCTGTTTTTTTTACAATGCAGATTGTTCATTGTTAGGAACATCCTGCTTGACTGTTTATAGTTGCCTGTTCATTTAAAATCCACCAGTAGTGCAGTGCCAAGATCATAGCAAGGTGCTGATGGACAATACTGTTGTTTTGTTCATGTTGGAGCAAACATGAGTTTCTTATTCTTTCCTTTTGTATCTTTCTCCTTTCTTACTCATAATCAGATTTATTTTCTTGTGTTGGTTTGCTTTTTTTTTTCAACTCTCATTTTATGGTCAGAGTTTCTTTTTACATTTTCAACATAAAACCTTACTACAAATCTAGTACATTTCATAAGGTTACATTTATTTTCAATTATGTTTGGGACATGTTCTGAGATTTCATAGTATTTTTAACCATAATTAGAGAAATTCTATAGTTATTGAAATCCTAACTTCCAGCAAGAAATATGGATTTAGGTGGTGGGAAAAAAAAAAAAACAAACCAAAACAACAAACTATAATTACAACCACATTACAATTAAATCAGTAAAATATATTCAACTTGTAAGAATGAAGTAATATTCACCCCAATCAGTGTTTTGGAGACAACCTTGGAGAGGACTTCGGAGAGGAATCCAAGTTTGTTGAACATTAGTTCAAATATCTGATTTAATCCTAATTGTGACATGTTTTTATATTTTTTATTCCCTCTCCTCTTTGAGATAACTCTTGTACTCACACCTTCTGTTTGGTAAAGCTATACTTGTAACTAACATTGTCTTCTGTATCTGTATCCATTTTCTCCCCTTTTATATATATAATATATATATAGTGTTTTCTTTTATATATATATATCTCCTGCATTTCAAGGTAGGTATGTTGAGTGTTAGTCAAAACCAGGACTTGTAACCAACCTTACCTCCTGTTCAAATTGCCAAGCTCCTAATTGTAGGCTACTGGATCCTTTGTGCATATAGACAGACTGACTTAACTGAATTTGAGCAACATGTCTTTTATGAGGGATAGGCGCTCCCCTTCTGTTCCTGGGAGGCAGGAGCTGTGAGGGGAAGCTGTCAGTTATCATCTCCCCTAAACAGAGGGGAGATGTGCAGAGACATAGAAGTGCTGCAGGCTGAGGAGGGAGGCTCTCCTCCCAGATGGGACCAAAGCAAATCACAGTGTTCTTCCTTCCTCCCAGTGCTCACTGTCAGAGCTGAGTGCTATTGCCATTACCTGATGCAGCCTGGCTCAATCTCTCAGAAACAAAAAATGAAAAGGGAGGTGCTGTGACCACAGTCTGGTCTCAGCTGCCCTCAGGTCTAGCTAGTGCATGGCTAGTTAGATTCTCTCATGTCTGGGGCCCAGGTTTTTCCTCAGGTTCTCATTTACCGATTGTTTGCTTCTTATTAGTGTCTTGACTGACAATGTAAATATAGCCTGTATTTTTCAGATAAATATGTTAAGAATTCAGGTATGATATGAAATAATCTGTCACATCTGTATTTTGTTCCCTTTAATATTTTTTCTTCATCTTGATATATCCACATGAGAGTTTTCAGACTTTCTAGTAAGACTTAGGTTTTTGAAAAGCTTATTCCTTCAGTGCCTGAGACTTTTATAATTCCTTATTTCTAAAAGAAAATTGAAAAGTAGAAACATAAGCAGTGGAGAAGAATAAATTCTAAATCTAGTTTTCCACTGCATACAATTTGAGTTAATATATTTTTACTATTATTGACAGAGGAAGGAAAAATCTTAACATGGTCCTGTTATAGGTCACACAATACTAATCATTTCTGAGTTACGAAATTGTGAAATAAAATTATATAACGATATCCCCATGGAATGTTATTGGTGCTAAATTTTCACTTTAGTTGCAATAAATTATGGGTGCTTTAAAAAATAATATACAGTACTATTCAGTTTTTAAGCTATCTGTCTTACTTTCTAAAAGGACTTGTTATCATATAATGCAATGTAATTAATTTTGCTGGTGGGCATATCTCCAGGGTGTGTGTGACTGGCAAGCAAACCCAATATGTGTAATGCTGTACAGAAAAGCCTATGGATATACCTACCCAGCAACACTAAGTGAAATACAGTGAAGAGGTAAATCATTAAGCAAAATGCTTAGCTGCATTTAGTAATAGTAACAATGTTTTCTACCCAATATGACTTTAATGGTAATTTTTGTAGATAATTTGTTTCTATCCAGCAATGGAAAAATAACGACAGCCTTAGTAATTGCTTGGAAGGGACCTCAGAAAGTCTCTACTGAAGCAGGGCCAGATGTGAGGTCAGAACAGATTGCTCAGGGCTTTTAGCCATCTGGGTCTTGAAAATGTTCAAGGATGAATATTGTAGAACTCATCTGGGTGACCGGATTGTCATGGGGAAAAAAAAATTCCTGATTCTCTCTTGCATCAACTTATTGTCTTCTTACCTCTCTGAGCCTTTGGTAAAGTGCTGGCTCCATCTCGTCAGTCCTGGGACCTTGCAGCAGAAGGTGGGGACTCATTGCAGCCTGTAACCACGAAGGGCAGAGAGCAATGTATGAGAAGGCTGCAGCAGCTTTGGAGTGATTGCTGTCTGCCAGTGCCACAACCTGCATGAAACTATTGGCTGTACATGAACTGTTCCTTTCATTTATTCATGTCATTAATAGTGTATATAATGTGTAATATTTAAAGCAATTAAGTGTTAATGCTTCCAGATGAATAGTGACTAGGCTTGAGAAGCTGAACTTACTGTTGAAAAAGCAGTGAATTCTTAAAAAACAAGTATACAAGTTGTACTCATTTAAATGTTTATGAAAGTGTCTTTAGTAACAGTTATGTAAAGCAACTTGGGGCCTACTTCTAAGGATTTAGGGTAGAAATGCTAAAGGAAAATGAGAACTTAAAGCAAACAACAGAAAAATTTAAGCAGCAAACTTTTTTAGGGGATAATTAATTCAAGGATTCAAAAATTAGGTTGCAGAAGAATGAGGCTTTCAGAGTAACTGTCATTTGGTTGTGTGTTACATGGTTTATGTCCTTTGATGTGAATGGATAGTCAACCCTAAAGGACAGTTTACAGTGTGTCTGACCAAGCCCTCAATGCTGTGCACTGTGCACAGATCAGTCCCATTAAGTAACATTTAATAGCTAGAATAATTCCAGTGCATATAAAGATATTTCAAAGGCATACATGAAATAGCTGACTATATTATTAAAAAAAGCAGAATTCCTTGTCTGAACCACAGACTTTTACAAAATTCCAGTCAACCACTTACCACATGGTCAGAAACTTAGCTTTGATGAATTTCAGAAAACAATATGCAGAAGATGAATGCTCTTAAGGGGTGTCTGTTGTAAACAAGTTTTTTTTCTGCTAGTTTTTACCCACTTTGGGCCATTATCAGCTCTGCAGAGGGCATCTTGTAATCGGTGTAGAATTTCGGAGAAGCTGACATGACTGAAACATCTTGGCTATTTAATCCAGGAAATATCTTATTTGTAAAAAATGATGTGTGCTATATAAAGGGTGATCCAGCTTCCTTTTGTTCTATAATTTCTCAAAACCTCTAATTGACATTTATTTTTACTTGCTAAGAGTTCAGTGAAAGAGAGAGCATGCTCTATGAAGATTTTTTGAACTATCTAGACTCCTTTTCTTCATGTGGTTGAAAAGGAATAACAGGTCGCTTGGTCAACATTTCCACTCACTAAATACTTGATCCTGACCTCAGTTTGGGGGGACTTGATTTGCCTGTGACTGGAAGTTTGATAAGAACACATAATTTCGTAACCCTTTTGTTGGAACACTTGCTGAGACTAGCTCTGAAAATTCAAGAGTGTTGTGTCTTAACCCAAACCTGAACTCTAACTTTGGGTATGGACTTACAGATACAAATTTAATCTTCATTCAACATTTTATCACTGCCTCTAAATACTAAATATGATACTAAACTGTTATTAATATCATGTAAAGTATATTTTAAATAAATTACTAGTGTATGTTTTACTGGGGAGTTACTATACAGTAGTGAACATCCATTTGAATGTGTCCTAGTATTTAAAATAGTCTTTACATTAAATAAATGAGCAGTCTGCACAATCCATGGAGAAGCATAGACAAAAAGTTCATCTCATTGGTAGAGACAAAATCAAGTGTATTTATATAGCTAACAATCCTCAGATAGTAAATATAGAGAAGCTGTGCAGAATACTTGGATTTACAGCAAAGTACACTGGTCTTGCAGCAGAATCATGGGCAAAACTGGGAGGCAAGCATGTAGATCTTTGAACTTTGGGACTTTTACATAATGTTTGGCCAGAACTTTTTTCTAAATGTCATGCTTCATTGTAGGAAGAGACACTGGTCTCTATTCAAGGTCCTGTTCTTGGAGAAGCATGTGCTATAAATACAGTCACTGTTGCAATGATTTGGGGGGAGGGGGTTTTCATTTCATTAGCACTGTTTGCTGATGATAGCAACAGGTTTTCTAAACTGCTTTCCTTCTAAAAAAGTTTGGATTTCTTTTAATATGAACTTAGAATTGCAGGTTTAATATTTAATTTAGAAGTAATTCAAGTATCCTTCATTCTGTAACAGTAACAGTGCTTTCTTTTCCAAACATATTAATATATTCAAATTTAACTAGTTCCTTTATCACACCAGTGAGAAGAGAAATTAAAAGAAATATTGTTTTTTCCAGTTCATGACCTAAAGTATTTCCTGTATGTGTGGAAATATGTTAAAAATAAAATCTCCAGACAAATAATATCTCAAGTTTGGCCTACTGTATATGTTTGTGATACATTCCTGAATTGTCTGATACAAATGTCTTAAAGACAGAAATTAAGTTCACAAGGGCAGTCTTTGACCAGGCACATTCTAATGCTCAAGTTTTGACTTCATAATGGTAGGATTTCTGTATAACTCTATAAATGTAATTTATATTTTTGCATTCTAATTTGCAATGTAACTAGATAAAGTGGAGAAAAAAAATGAAAGACTGGATGCAAAGGAAATACTGTGTTTTCAAAAGAAACCATATATATTGCTAATATCTTTCTGGCTTTAGATCATATCACAGTTCAGTAATAAAACCACAGAATATAAACACAAGGGGATTAAAAAAAAAATAATAAAAGACAAATAGGCTATAAACCTCCTGGAAATTTATTATATAATATCAAGAATAAAACTGTCTAAACATAAATTAATCTTATACTAATAGTTATTTATTGTGTTGAATTCCATTTCCAACTCAAGATTATGGGGTTTTTTATTTGTGTGTGGTTTTTTATATAATTCTAGTCTTTCATGTATATAATTTAATAGTGCCCTGGCCAAACAGAAAGTGATTACTGTGATATTCACTTAGTTGAAAAAAAATAGAAACTGTAGTTAAAATGTTAAAACTTCTAATGAGAAGGTTGATGTCAACAACAGTCAGAACCACAGACCATTGCTAGGACTTCTGAACAGAACAGCTAAATTCCATACTGAAAATATTGTTTTCTGAGAGCTCTGTTTCCCTGCAGAGCCAGCCCATTGTGTCAAGCCTGAATAAAACTTTGAGTAATATTTTGCCATCTCTTCATTTCAGCAGATTCTTCTCCAGCATTCTCAATCTGCTACAAGTAAAGCAAGTTTATACTTTTTTGACAGGATAAGTCAAACAATTTGCTTGGGGAAAATTCCAGAATTTTTGTTTGGTTGGTTTGTTTTGGTTTTCATGTAAAATGCCTGTTATCTCTCTAGTCTGAAAAAACTCCACCAAACAAACAAGCTAAAAAACCCCACCCAGTAACCACAACTCATTTTGTTGTGATGTGGGGTTTTTATATTCCTGAATTTTGAAGCAGGCTAGCTAGACTAACTTTTGTGGTCACTCTCTAAATAAAGGGGAAAGAGAGGGAGGAATGCTGTGAGAGCACTATTTAGACCACCTGACTGAAGGTACTGCTTTTGAGGAGCTTCTATCACAGAGTGCAGGGAAATAAGTTGTATAAATTAGGTGTTTAAGGCTATGAATTGAATAACCCTCAGCCTTCTCTTTCCAGTCACAGATCAACAATATTGTGTTTACTACCGTGTTAACATATCTTACATATATCAAGAATTTGCAACCATGACAGAAAACTCTACGTATTTACATAACATAGTTACTCTGATGAGCTCTAATGTTAAAAAAACAGTATTTTTCCCTTAAATGATATTATTCTGCTTATTATTCAAAGTATTTTTATGCCAAATTGTGAAACAGAAATTTCTTAATTTAAGCTTATTCTTTCTAGATAATGCAATTTCAGACTTAGCAATTGTATGTTCTGTTCCTTAGGAAGTAACAGAAGATGGGGATCGATCACGACTGGATTCAATGGTGCTATTAATTATGAAACTGGACCAGCTTGACCAGGATATTGAAAATGCTCTCAGTGCAGGCTCTTCCCCATCCAGCACCCCAACATACAAACGGAGGCATATACCTGTAAGCCAATTTGCTTAATCTTTCTTGTTATTCTAAGTAAAATCAGGTTTAATTTCACCATTCTTTGTCTTTCAGTCCTCACGTTTATCAGTCCCTTAGTTTCAGAACTAAAGTGGTTTTTTTTCTTTTTAAGAATTGTATTTTTGTTTTCATATGTTTGTATGTTTTGATTATTTCCTTTTGCCATCATTTAATAAATGAGAGCTTCAGAGGTCCCACATGAAAAAAAAAGGGAGATCAACAGGATTCAGAAAATGTCTGGCTCTCTAATTATCACTTACTGTAAATGCAGGTATCAGCACAGAGTAAAGATCACACCAAGCTCAGAACATATGTGTATGAGCCATTTGACATTAAATAGAACTAAAAGTAAGTCAGAGCTACAGATCTTGATTTTATGCTAATGGAAGTGTCCATGATTTTTTTTTTACATTAAATTGTCATTCCAAGTAAGCTTCTGGGCAGACTTGTGCACTTTACTTATTTCTTTAATAAATTTATGTATTTTAATGCAATAATTCCTTGCTGAGAGTTGTCCAGAAGGAGACTGTTCAGGTTTCAAACATGATTGATGCATTCTTTGTTTCTGAAAAAATGTTTAACGTTCTTCAGAATTACATGTGTAAATAGATGACCTAAGGTGTTCTCGCACAAGCTTCTTGTTAATTTTACCTGCACATGTTGCAGCTGTTTTTCAATGTAAGAAACCTGAAAAATATTGCCCCAAGATCTCCAGGCTAACCTTTGTTTTTGTTAGTGATATTTTCTTTTAAATAATGAGGAATTTTTCCTTATAACCCCAGAATTTGTTATTGCTATATATTGAATGAATGGTCTTTAGGTGAGAAAAATTACATTTCAGTTTCAGTGTGTTTAGCCAGCTGAAGATTATATAACATATAATTTCTAAAGGACATAACATAATTATACTTCGAATTTTTAAACATTTTCCCCCTGGATGTCAATGTTCTCACAGTATCTGCTTGCACCCTGATGGCACTGGAAAGCAGAAATACGATGTTAACATCTGTTCTCTGTATCTCACCAATCCATGCCAGTATTTTATCTAATTTCTTACAGCAATAAAGGGAGTTGAGACAATATGTATAACTAAGCCTACATAATAATCAGAGATGGTGCCTGTTGCAATGCTGCAAAGACCAGAAAGACCACTTGCAAGACCACTTGGTATATATGTTCCTTATATACCCTTATTTTCTAGGATTGAGCTTTTGAGTATTATGAATCAGTGGATCAAAAGACCTGTTTTTCAGGACGTTAATGTATGGTGTTCAGTCTTGTATTGATCTTATAGTAATAAAGCATTTGAATGTAATGCAAAAAAAAAAGGCAATAGGGCGGGGAGTGGTTCTGCACTGGGTCCTACCCAGTTTTGTCTGTTTTCCTGGGTGACTTAGTCTAGGTGATCCTGCTGTGGCAGGGGGGCTGGACTAGATGATCTTCTAGGTTCTTTGCAACCCCGAACATTCTGTGATTCTGTCTCTAATTTCTAACCCTAACTATTAAAATAGCACACTTGCATACTTGGTGTAGAGGCACCTGCCTAATTGGCAGTGTCGGTTTGACAAACCAGAGACTTGAGTTAATGAATCAAAGGGTTGCCATTTCTTTCCAGTTCAGCAGCAGAACCTTTGAGATGCCTTTGCCCCTTATAGCACCTTGGTATTAGGAAACCAAAGCTTTGTCTGCATGGAGTTGGCTGGGGTTAATAGTTCAGGTTTTTTCTGTGTAATTTGTAGCTGTATTCACACAGGCTGCACCTTGGCTAATAATGGCTGGTTCTACACTTAGCCAGCTCTTTGCCAGACATGTCACAATTTATCCCTGCCCTCACTCTAAGCAGTAAATCAGCATGTGCTATATTTTTACTTCCTCAAAAATAAAACATGCTATATTTCTTCTTTTTATTCTCAAAAAAAAAAAAAGAAAAAATAATTTAATCAGTGTCATTAAAAGTAAGGACATTTTAATCAGAAATAGCATTTGGCTGATAAATGTCTGCTGATTCCAAAAAACTAGGGAGCTGTTACTCTGAATACTATAAACTCTAGGATGATGATGTCATTTCAGATGTATAATGGTTTACAGATGTTCACTGAGCTAGCAGAGATTCTGGAGACAGGTGGGAGCACACAGGAAATAGTGAACACCAGAGGAAAATATCAGACTTCTGCAGTCCCAAATGGATTTTTTGTATCTTGCATTCTAATATTTAGAGGAATTATAGCTTTGATGTTAGTGGTGATTTATAATTTCAGAACAGCAGCTAATGCAAACCACCACATTGGAAAGAACAGCAAGGGTGACTTAGTCTAGGTGATCCTGCTCTGGCAGGGGAGTTGGACTAGATGATCTTCTAGGTCCCTTCCAATCCCTAACATTCTGTGATTCCGTGAAGTCAATGTGTATGCAATTGAAAAGAATGAGGTAAATTGCTGTTACGCAGAGAACTGAGCATACATATTTGAATGACCCTAAATATTTCCATCAATTCAGATAATTAGATTTTTATTTCATATTCACATTTCCTAAAGAGTCTTGAAACTTTTTTTTTTTTTTACAGGATGTTGAATCTGGTTCTGAAAGTGGAGTGGATGTTGCTTCAGTAAATCACTCACAAACAAACTTGTTTCCTAACATCCTTGTTCCTGACTTAACATCTCCCTGTTCAATAGCCAGCTCTGGAGCTAAACCAAAGGCTGGGGTGAGTGAAAAAATGGTATTTTTTAACTTCACTCATTATATCAGGTTGGAAGTGAAATAGTTATTTTGTACTATTCATTACATGGATTGTCCAATATGTGTGTCACTCTGAAAAAAAAGACTAATCAGGTTATCTCAAGGTGCAATTTGAGAGGCAAACAATCCCAAAGGTTTCATATTCAGAAACATACTATTATCAGCTGATTATTATAATAAGCTGTGTTTTTATGATTAGAAAAGAAATTGAAGGAGCTATTCCATCCTACTTAGGAAGATAAAGTTTCCTGAAGAGGAATTATTTCTTAGACCTCATGGAGAATGCAGCCAGAGAAAAAGATCGTCAAATAATGTAGCCTAATTTATGATGCCCAAACCCAGTCACCGTAGACTTCTTGAGAGACTAAATTGTTATGTACTGCATTACCCTACTGAAGAGAAAATGTCACTCTGAGGCCAAATTGTCAAGTGGTTTCACACGCTGAGAATTGGAGGGAAGACCCTGACCAGGCAGACCTTTTTCTGCAGGTGCCAGTGCACACTAGGTGATGAGGAAAGACAGGTCTGAGAGCTCAGATATGGCAAGGAGCCTCCTTCTGTATCCATTCAGATACATACAGCTACCAGGAGCATGATTCTTTCTCTTGCTGTTGTCCATCTATTGAAGAATCACTCTTCATAATGTTTTTGCCGTCAGCATGTGCAGAAAGGCTTGGATGCCCTAGAAACTCATTACATAATTTATGTTCCTTCTAGCACTTGCTTTTTCCACTCCCTCAAGAAGCACAGAAATCTAGGACCTTCAAAACTTTGCCTAGGCTAAAAAGTCTTTGCATAACTCCTGCTCCATCTGTTCACAACTGAACCACTGCTGGTAACCAGACCAGCAGAAAATCTGGGATAAAATATTAAAATATAAAGTGTGGTTAGCATAAATATATATATTTATATGAAGCTTATTAAAAACTAAAATAGAGGCTAACTGCCATTCATTGCATGGCAATAATAGCGAGTCAGCTAATAATTTCAATGGAGGCAGTAACAAAAGTTCTAATAAACATTTACATTTAGGATTGCTCATATGTACAAAAATAAATTCACTTGTAATTTGTCACCAGTGCATAACTATAGCAAATAGAGAGTTCTGCACTCTGTCATTGTGTACAGTGCAGCACATATTCTCAAATAAGTACATATGCTATGCTAGAAGGTGATTTTGCCAGATCTTGATACCACAGACACTCTCTAAGGTATTAAACATCTCTCCTAAATTTGTATTTCTCTACTAATATTTGGGGAACTCAACATCTGGCTTTGCAGAAGCATGGGTCATCTCCTTTGAAGTTAGATATTATATGTTCATTCACGTTTAGTAAGTATTTATTTTGCTTTTGCCATGGTGTATGACTTCCATATGTATGACTCTAGACTTCCTTTTGCCTGCAACATACTTGTAGAAGCTTTTCTTGCTGTCCTTGTCCTCCCTCACCAGCTTTAGTTAAGGGAGGTCTTAGCTTTCCTTGTTGCATCCCTGCATCCTTTGAAAACCTCCCTGTATTCTTCCCAAGTGGCCTGTCCTTCCTTCCATGTTTTATATATTTCCCTCTTCTGCTTAAGTTTATCCTGTAACTCCCTGCTCAACCATGCAGGTCTCCTAACTCTCTTACTAGATTTCCTACTCTTTGGGTTACACTGATCTTGAGCCTGGAGGAAATGGTGTTTGAATATTAGACAACTTGCCTGGGCCCCCTTGCCTTCCAGGGCCCTGTCCCATTTGACTTTCCCAAGCAATTCCCTGAGCAGGCCAAGGTTGGCCTTTCTGAAGTCCAGGGTAGCAATCCTGCTTGTGGCCCTGTGCCTACTGCCTGGAATTCTAAGCTCCTTAAAAATCTGCCAGCTCTGTTCTGCCCTTGTCTCTGAGGACTGTTTCCCAGGATATCCTATTGACTAATCCTTGAAGAGCTAGAAGTTTCCTTTTCTGAAGTTCAAGGTCCTGACTGTGCTTTTTGACTGAGTTCTGACCCTTGGAAGCATGAATTCTGCCAGTGCATTTCTTTCCTAAAGTTGTTCAGGCTACAACTGATCAATCTCTGTAGTGGGATTTTGGAATGGGCTTTTTTAATACATACGTTCAGACAAAAATCATATTTTCATTTTTATCATAGTAGACTTGGTAAGTAGAAAAACTGGAATTATTTTTGTTTTAGTGTAGATCTGCTGAAAATTGGAAGAAAATAGATCCTCTCCAATTTTTTATTTTTTTTTTTTAATTCCTTTTGGATTTAGGCTTTCAGATGGTTTTAACTGTGTACCTTTCTGATCTACAAATAGAGTGCTAATGTGTCCTATGGTTTCAACTATTTATTCAGGTGCCTTCCTACCTGCAGTCAAACTTTATTTGAAAGCATAAGTTTTCTTGAAACACACTAGGAGAAAATAACCCTTCATTCTTGTGTATCTCTAACCCTGTTCTTCATCTGGTCTGCATGGCTAGATAGTCTGCTGAAAGGTGCTTGACTGCAAATCTATACTAGCAGAAAAGAAGATCCCATATTCTTCTTGTCATGTTTAGTGTTGGGCTGTACTCAGGATGAATTTTTAAAAATTATATATTGAATGGCATGTTCTTGAAACACTGCCCAGAACAGACATCAGGGGTGTCTCTCCACAGATTATTTCCATGTCGAGATCTGCTATGAAAACATTCAAAGTGTGGTGTTCTATCTGTAAGGGAGAATGTTCCCATAATTTCCCTTCTGTTTTTTTTTTTCTTTTTTTGGTTTTTTGGGGGGTTTTTCAGACTAGCTGGTATAGAATTAAGTTTATTCAGCAATGGAAACTCAGCAAGATAGTTTTTCATGGCAGTGAATTGTTTCAAAGATTTTACTGCCTACTTGATGTTTCCAACTGCAGATCTGCAAGGATTGCAGATGCTTAGTCTCCAAGGACAAATTATTTTGTTGTGTTTATTAATGATACGTACACAGAAGTATAACTGCTATTAGTTACACTATGGAATAATACATGGTATTTTTTAACAAACTATATCAAAGCATTGGCTATATGAAAATATAACTGTACAATTAAAACATGATATCATGTGCAGACTGGGAGGATGGGAATAACAAGGCAGGGAGATAGGGTTCAAATCTAGCTCCGGATAAAGAACTTGTAAAAGATACAAACTACACATTATCTTATCTTACGGATAAGAAAGTTGTGCAAACACAAAATATATCCATTCGTATTTATCGTTTTATATGGATTTAAAACAAATAATTCCTAAAAATGCCACAATGTTCTGAAATATCCATAAGCAAAATATGGCTTGATAATCATAGTGGAAAGGATTCACTCGATGGTCTATGGAAAAACATAACAATTAAAGTTTTCATGGTCAGATTTTATGAAATGTTACACAGGATTTTCAGTAGCAGAGATATTCAGAGTTGTATTTAAAATTCAGTATCTATTGCAATTTTATTTCCAAAATAATAGTAGATATTCTTTGAAATAAAATTAAAGGAGTTCATAGGATCACAGGATGTCAGGGGTTGGAAGGCACCATAGAGATCTTCGAGTCCAGTCTTGTTCCTCAAAGGAATCTGTTTTCTGAAGTATAGCTTCCTATGATAACCCCATGTATGTTGTTTTCTTTTCTCAAATGAAAGAAGGCACAAACTGCAAATACCAAAGATGCTTTTTGTATGAAGTTTTCTAAGCACCATAAATCGTAAAGGTGGGCACTTATTTTTTGTAATGAGAGTAAACTGCTCTCATTGAACTTGAAATACTAGAACTTGAACCAAAACCATTGAATCCAGTTATGACATCTTTGATGGTGCTGTTGTGGTCACAGACAGTATCTCTCTGTTTCTGTCCCTCATTATTGATTCCCATGTGACCAAACTGACGGAAATTCACAGAGAAATAAAAGGTTTATCATTATATAAAGCTGCAGTATCACCCAGAAAATACATGCATTAGGCTGCCCAGTTTTGTTTTCAGGTTTGATCCCAACATAATATTGGGAATCTAAATAAATTCTCAGCTTGGAAAGTGCTAAGCCTGAAGAATTCTGATTGTTTTCCAGACATTGAGTTGTATGTTTACATTTGTCTCTCTTGTTACTTGCTTGTAGCAGCTATGCTTTTGTAAAGTTTTATTCTCATGTTTTTCTCCTTTCTGTCTTCAACATTGTATCAGCCTGGTTATGTATGATAACTATTTTTACATCAACGGAAGCAAAAGTTTATGGCCGTTTCAGCATTGCTAATTGTATATTTTTTCACTGTATGCTGCCATCTGCCGCCTTCTTCTTGTAAATGAAGGGCACTGGGTAGGGAATATCAGGCACCTTCACCACATCAGTCAGTCATGCTGATTAGAACATTTAATAACTGAACATACAGACCTTTCATCTTAAAAAAAAAAATTAAAAAAAATAAAAAGCTTTTCATCTTATACAGATGTAGTCTAAATATTTATAAGATATTACAAACAAAAGGTTTACATTCTTCTGTGAGAAGTTGTAATAGAAATTATAGTGGAGGGGAATACTTTTAGGAATGTTAAAAAAACTTACAGATAGTCTGAAAATAATTGTTTTTACAACAATGAGTTACAAATTTTTCTCTTAATGGTTTTAAGGTGTTTGTAATAGTTTTAGATTAATCTCTTGAACTGTAAGTTTCACATTAGGAATGAATCATTTTATATTCATACATGCAGCACTTTAGTTTTACATTAAGTGCTGGTATTCACAAAAATCATATCCTTTTTTCAGCCATCTGAAAAAAACCCGAAGGAATTGTAATTTCTCATTACTTATGGGAATGATACTGTGGCAGGGAATCTAAAAACTGCAGTATATGTTCTTTGACATCCTGTTTGCATTTGAGCCTGGGCAAGACAACACCCAAACCCTTCAAAAAGGAGGTGTAACCCATGATTTGCGCTACTATTTCTTCACTACAGGTCAGACTTATTACACTTGGAATCAGAACTGTAATGTTCTTGAGCATCAGCATTACATTTTTTAGTACTGGCATATCTGTGTTTGAGAAATGGAAACTGTAATCTGTGATTGGAAGTTTTATTATGTTGCTCTCAGGACCAATATCCTTCTATGTAGATTAAACTTAAATACTCCAGGCTTAAGAGCAGAAAATAATTTATGTTGTTTTTAAATGATCACAGGTAGATGCAGAAAAAGAGAACTTTCCAAGAACAAATCATATGAACATCAATCATATAAATCATATGAAGTCATACAATTTAAAATTTCAGCCTTGGTCTAGTTTGTTTCTTCAAACCTCATTCTACAATCAGTTAAATGCTTTTTCTCACAGCACTGTATCTGTTTAAATCAACAAGATTGTGTGTGTCAGCAGTGTCATGCACTGCACATGTGCACCTACCATGTAGATGGATGTTTTTTGGTAGAATTAAGTCCTCGTGCCACAGGTAAAAGGTTTAATGATCATAATGAATTACCACAAGGACCCAGAATACTATTCCCAGTATCAGAAATCTTCCCTCATGCCTACTATTACTATAGTGAAAGACTTGACTCCCTCTCCATTAATTAATAAGTAATGGTTATGTAGACACTTACTACAGGGCAGCCTGAGCTTGCATTCAGGCTCATGATATAAGTGAGAGTCATTCATCCTCTAGTTCCAAATACATGTTTGATGCCTAGAAGAATGACTAGTGCCCCACCTCATGAAAGTCAAGACAGTCAGTTCTCTGTGTCAATTATTGGACTGCCACAATGTACCACTAGTATAACTATGTGTTTGACTGTATGTCAATTGAAATTTTAACTCATTTTCAGCACTTTCCAAGAAAAGCTTACATTACATTTTTATAATTGTGGCTTTTAAAAAAATTACTTTGTAAATTTTATTTTTTGGCATGTAATATGTCTAGTGCATCTCTTCATTGAAGAACTTGTATCCCATAATTCAGGTCAGAATTCTTGTTGCATATATGAGCAAAGACAGGCAATCTTTTAAAATAATTTTCAGTTAGAAGCCTGTGAGTGGAAAATTGATGAAAAAGATGTAAAATTCTTAATATCAGTGGAGTAAAGCATTTATTTCCCTGAAGTATAACAAAGTCCACTAAGCAGTTTTATTGATAGATACTTCTGTTGTTGTTTAAATTGCTGTAATGCAGAGGTGTATATAGCTGCATGGAGTTGCTTTAGTTTTGTCATGATCCAATACTTGCAAAAGAGATCACTGCAGAAGATGGTGAGTGGTATAGGTGAAGTACATAGGATAGGAAGTAATCCCTTAAAAATGAAGGATAATAATTTTTAAAGGTTAAATATGTGGGACTTCCTGGTATTTTGGAAGGTAAAAGTAAATTGTCCTCAAAAAGTACTTAGTGGGTACTTAGAGATCTCAAAATCTTGGGAGTTTCAGAAAAGATCAGTAGGTCCCCTCGCTGGGTGTTATGGAGTTGGAAAGGGAAAGAGCTGCTTGGAGACTTGCTGCAGAAAGCTAAATTGCAGATTTTCTGGGAACTAGGGTTAAGTGGCTTTAAATCTGTGGAGAAAAAAAAATAATAATTGGCAGCTTTTGCCAGTAGACTGATAGGTGACAAAAGGCTGCATATTTTTTCAGTCCAAGAGCATTGCACAAGACTTTCAGCTAGGATAAACTGTTTTTAGATGCTGAATTGTTGGTTAACTTGTAATTTGCCAAGGGCAGCTTCAGCTTTGGTTTTGGATAGCTTTATGAAGAAATCCATTGTTTCTCTATCTGACTCTTGCTAGGAGTTAGGTCACTGTGAGACACTCAAACTAAACAGCTCAGATTGAAAATCATCTTGTGACTGACAGTGGCAAGAGCCTTACCTTATCCCTCAACAGTCCCAGAGAAGAGAAAGCTCAGAGTGGTTTGAAGATGGAGAAAATGTCATCTCAGGAGATCATTTGTACAGTAATGCTGGTTTAGGGATGTGATGGTGTCCCAGGCAATACTTATCTTTCTCCTCCTTTTGGTGACATTCATAAAATGAGGGATTCAGATCACCCAGGTATCCCATGCTCATATTGTCAAGCAGTGTAGGTGAGATGCACTATGATTGTGAGTATAGCAATCACATTTGAGATGCTTAAAAACTACCAAGAAACCTACTGCTTTAAGAACCCGCTGTGCTAATCTCAAAAGTGATAATAACTATCAGTGACCATTTAAACTGCTATTTAAAATGTCCTGACAAAAATGGAATAATTCTATTTATTATAAAGTAGTGTTACTTACTATAAAACTGTTTTCAGCAGATCTCCTAATATGCACATCCAAATGTTTGGTGCTTGATGGGACTTCAGCCCATGTTGAGATGTTATGAAATTTGAATACCTTTTGGCAGAGTTGTGTGTATAAAAACAGGAAAGACCAGAATGATTTTTAAACAATGTTGTATTTTAGCTTATCTATGCTTCTGAATCCTTTAAACGGTCTTTTTTTTTAATTGTCTCATTTTGGTTTTGTTTGTTGTGGGGTTTTTTTTCCTTCTTTCTTTTTTCTCCATCTCCTTTACTTTATTTAATTTTATTATATTATTTTTAATATTTTTTTAATTATTTTCTCCTCTTTTTCTTCTACTTGTTTTGACTTTTCCACCCTCCTGTCTTCCATTCTGGATTTTCATCTTGCATTACAGTCAGAAAAGTTATCAACACGAAATCATACCCATTCTGTTCCAAAGTACACTTTGTCTTCCCCATGGTCCATGGCTATCTTCCACCAGATCAGTCCCAGCAAGATTCTTGTCACAACTGTGCAGCCACAGCTTTGCCTATACCTACAAGCATTTGAATTACTTTTCTTCTTATATTCAGCTGGATATTGTTTATCTGTGATTTGAACAAGGTAGAAAAAAAATCTGCAGTTATAGCAAGCATAGACATTAGATGTTTTTCCAGGCCATGGTCTGAAGACCAGAGCCTTTGGGGATAGGTACATCACTTGTAATTGTTGTTTATGTTGTCAGTCTTGTTGGTGCTGAATTCAGCCTCTACAAATCCATGTCTCCACTTGCAGCTGTGGCTATTTTAAGTGTACTATCAGCTAACTGGTTTTTGGAGAATTTGTGATGTCTAAAATAATGTGCATTTAGCTGAAGAGGGAATGTGCAAAACTTAAAGAAAGAAAAGACTATATTAAAAGAGAAAGAAACAATGCAACATGTAAATTATACCTTTAGCAAGAACTTCCTGTGTTTTATCTGAGAAAGAGTTTCAGGCTTGAGTCCAAGACAAGTAAAGGAGCACAGAACAAGGGGATGAAGACCCAGAATTTGATTTAGAATTGTAGTGACAACAATTTAATCTCTCTACCAGCACACGGAAAGCTCAAAAAAAGTAGAAGCATGCACATAGAGAAGGAAGAAAAAAAGTCTTGCTTGAGCTTATTGAAGGGGGTGAAAGATGAAAGAAGCAAAAAAGCAAGGCAGAGGGAACAACAGACTGCAAAGTAGAAAGAAATTGGAAAAAAAAAAAAGTAAAGGATAAGAGGAAATTACAAGAATGAAATTATAAATTTGGTCAGTTCAGTTAACTGGTAGTGAATAAATATCTAGATTATCTTCTTTCATGCCCTGTACACAGTATTCTTTACTCCTGGAACAGAATTTGAATATGTGCCATAAATAGTTTGTGTTACTGGAATGGAAGAAATTCATGCCTGCTTTTTCAAGCACTTTTACAGGCAGACATGGTAAGAGTGACACCATGAAGACCCTCTTCTTGTCCTTTATATATGCTTCTCCTGTAAGCAATTCTCTTGCTTCTGTGCTCTCTTCTTACTCCCTGTCTCTTGCCCTCTCTGTGTCTTGTTTTTTCCTCTACCCATTCCCCTTTTTCCTTTTCCCATTCCCTTTTTTTTTTGTGTGTGTTTTTAGGGTAGATTTTATTTATTTATTTATTTTGATCTTCAAATCCAGGGGTGAAGCAAGGGAACTGATTAGCTCTCTATTTAATAGTTGAAAGAGCTTGGTTTGGGGTTTTTTAAAGCACAAAATTCCTCTCAGTGAGACATGCCACACATTCTGATCTCTCCCCTTCAGGCAGTTACTATTAAATATGGGGTTGGAAATTACATGCATCTGGAAATACAGAAATGAAACAGCCTTCCACTTTCTGCAGCGCACTGTACAATGAAGGTGTTGTAAATTGTTAATTGAATGGCATAAGGTTCTAGGCTATCTATAAATAGAAACTGTACATTCCAGTGTGTTGCCACATTTTATAGATTACTTACAGTACCTTGAAACTTTCTGTGTTCTAACATCAAGATTATAAAGGTTTTAGTTTGTTCTTATTCCCTAAAGCAGCTTGTGCTCTGAAATTTTGTTCTACTTACCTTATTTTTACCATATATATGATATTTTTGTACTATCCCTATTTTAAAAGATAATATCTGAACAACCTATAAAGGTACTTAAGATGTTCCCCATATTCTACATCCCAATAAAGAATGAAATATTGTTACTGTATATTGGATAATACTGCACACCTTACACAGAGATTAACAGTTAACATATTGCCATGTAGAACACAGAAAGATAAACAGGGTAATTCTCAAGATGGAAAATGGAGTGATCCTTCAGTCTTCAGGATCAGTAGAGATCCATTTGTGTTCCCATTCTGAGAAAACAACTTTGTATATATGTCAATGGCACCAGATTGGGATGTTTATTCTTCCATAGCCGTTTGCTGGGTGAACAAAAACCCCACACAAAAGGCATCAAGAAAGGACTTATAGGCCACTGAGACTGAAGACTGAGATGTGAAAACAAAGTAGGGTTTGGTTTTGGAGAAGAGAGAGAAGTAAATGATGGATTAATCGCTCATTAGTCCATGATCCTGCAGGATGCAAGCACTCTCTTTTCAAAGCTGTAACTCTTAGTCCAGCATATTTTATATTGCAATAGTATAGCCTTAGGGGTGTTCAACACAACTTATGAGTATTGATGAGTAAATGCTAAATTGGATAAATGATGGATTAAGCATACCGTTTCTTTAAAATATTATGATTTTCAAAACACCTCAAATCATAGAATCATAGAATGTTAGGGGTTGAAAAGGACCTAGAAGATCATCTAGTCCAGCCTCCCTGCCAGAGCAGGATCACCTGGTTGGTCAAGATACATATCCTTGAAAGCCTGAAGGGTCTTTAAGATAACAATATTTAAAATTCAGCATTTGATGCCATTGGCAGTTTTATCAAGAGAAAGTTAAAATGAGTATGGACCTTTCTACTGAATGGGAACACTTAATTTTTTCACAATTCACTCAAATGGTTGATATGCTAAACGAATAAAAAGTTCAGAAAGTCTGTATCTCATTGTTTTATGAAACAGAGTTAGTGAGGTGACAGTGACAAAGCAGATAGAAAAAAAATGACAGAGTAATACAGCCAATTTATAGCCAACTTCCAAACTGTTACAGTTAAGTTATGTTGGCCCATTGTAGAGCTTTCCTCCACAGTCACATGCAGTTTTTCTGATTCCTCTGTTGCTTCTTTGCCAATAGAAAAGCAGCTCAAGAAAGATCAAGTTTTGCTATTGCCAATACTGAGTGATGTTTTGATATGCCTGGAATTTCAAAGGGTTTTGAGACCTCTATATGCTTAGCAGAGGAAAAAGTCTTTAATGGGCTTTTCAAGTTGTTTAGAATATACTATTCATAATCTTTTGGAAATACATAAACTGTAATAAGAGAAAAACAAAGCACAAAGGCTCTATGTTAAGAAAGAAGAAATTTAAGATTTATTTTTTAAAATTCAGAACATGTTGGTACCTTAGAAGGCATTCTACACTTCAGGAGGAGAGGTAACTGTCAAAAAAATATTTTTCTTAATTGAGACACTCTTGATAATTTTGAGTTGCCTCTTTCCAAGAAATATATGTAAACTTACTTTTAATTTATGACTTCTGCACACTTTTTTATTTACATATCTACCTACAATTACTTTTCATTGAAGATCAACTTTTCTGCTGTGGCAGGGGGGTTTGACTTGATCATCTTTGGAGGTCTCTTCCAAACCCTAACATTCTGTGATTCTGTATTCCATTGCAGCACTGAGGCCAGAAAAAAAAAAAAAAAAGAAAAAAGTAATGCCAAGAGAAAAGCAGTCCAGACAGCTATATGTTCTCCTCCTTATACTTCTGAGGAGGAAGAATTTATAATTGTTGCCCAAGGCCTAAGTTCTGCCTTGAAAGCAAAATTCACAGCAAAACTTTCAGGATTTTAATTGGCTTTATATTAGAAGCTCACATTTGTATGCAACTTGGACATACAGGAGACAACGAGGTTAGTACTTTTGAAAGTACCACAGGGAATCTCTGATAAAGTTTCCCTGACTCAGATGATATCTATAAAAATATTCTCATATATGGGGGTTTTTTCCTCTTTTTTTTTTTTGTTGTTGTTGTTGTTTTTGTGTGGTTTGGTTTTTGTTTTTCTGGGTTGGTCTTTTTGGGGTTTTGTTATTTTTCTATGTCCTTCGACAGGCCGATTGGAAAATGATTAGCTGATAGATGAGATTATTTGCCAAAGGAATTCTGAAGAGCAAGAATATTTGAAGAGTAAGACCTTGAGTCATTGAGACAGAACCAATCTGTCTTGTAACTTTATTCAGAATTTCACAATCCCTGCTAAAATGCAAGATAAGGGCCAAAGGCAACAAACCAGCAGGAGCCAACTCAGAATGTGCCAAAGTTCATAGAACGGTTGCTTCAGGCTGAAGTTTGTTGACCCTTAATCACTGGGGGTCATCACTGGTTCTGCTGCAGGGCCCTGCAGAACGTGAGTCTGATCAGATCTCCTGCTGCTGCTGTACAGGCTGCTGGTGGGGCAGAGTGAAAGCTGCTATAAACAAATTCCAAGGCAGCATTTCATGAGTGTCTGCCTGTCATTGTGCTCTTCTGGACTACTATCCTTGTGTAATGCATGTTTTCTAATTCTAAACTTCCTTAATCTCTTGCAAATGGTGTGGGTGGAGTTAATCACAGCACAGGCAAGATTCCTTCCAGGTGGCATACCTTTATGCTTTCAGTACTGTGTTTTGTCATTGATTGATAGTAGTGTAAGCACATACTTGTACAGTTTTTTAATTCTTTTTTTAAGTCACCGTGATAACATTGTCAAATGCCATTTTCCTGTTGTCTCCTTGACTCTTAGTATTACCTTTCATGTCAGCATTGCAATGAATATCCTAGAATGCTGTAAAATAAATGTGAAAGATTGTAGGAAAATAAATGGCAATTCAGACCCAAATCTTGCAGCAAATTCAGCATGTAAGCATGCACTGACAAAAGCATGCTTCAGCCTCGTGGTCTATGATGCACACAGAGTAGCAGCTACTGAGGAATATTAACTTATTTTAAAATAATGCCATTATTGGTATAATAAATTCTTTAATGCATATTTTTATGGGCTCTGTCATATATTTGTACAGCTCACAAACTTTTACAAGAGTAATCACTATGACAATGCTAGAGCTTTAGAAAATACCTCATTCCTACCATTCGGAGGTATGTGAGTATAGCCCATCTAGCATAAAAAAAAAAAAAAAAAAAAAGTGATG